>QFET01012279.1:0-13587 GCA_003316355.1 Tuber calosporum
GTTCTTTGTTCGCCCCCCCCTCCCCCCGCCCCTATCCTATTCCCCCAGCAGACCTGGGGGTGGTGGTTGTATAAATATGGTAAAAGACTCCCCCTCTCCCTCCTGGAAGTGTCTGAATAGCTCTCATATTATTATAACATTATACCAATCTGTTACCACTTCCTACTTTAACAATGGCAACAAAAACTGAAGATCTCACTGAGCTCTCCGACATTATCTCTACTAGTGTGAAGAACTACCTTTCCCACGTCCCCAGTCCCCCAACCCTCCGACCGGCACCTCCAGTTCCCTTGACAGACCAGGCGGCCGCCGAGGCAAAAGAACAACTCTTGCTGGCATGTCGGAAGGTGATGTCTCTGGTTAGGGGCCCCGCAGAAACAGTGATGGGGATGGCAACGGCATTTCATGATACTACCGTTCTGAAATTGGCTTATCACATGAAGCTCGCATCCAATGTACCGCTCGACGGGTCGTCTATTTCCCTGGCGGAGTTGGCTGGAAAGACGGGAGCGCCGGAGGAGACTATTGGTTAGTTTTGCCTTTGCTGTCGAGGCGGGTTAGTGAATGGAGGATAGCATGCTGATGTGTTCCCCCCCTGGAGCATATAGTGAGAGTGATGCGAACATTGACCTTCAATGATGTGTTTGTCGAGACGGCGCCGGGGTATTTTGCGCACACTAGTGCCTCGGCCTCCATCGGGATTCCCGGAATTGAGGCTATGGTTGGGCATTGGTGATTAACACTCCCTTTGCTTCTCTCTCTCTCTCTTTCTCTACATGTATCTCCTGCGAGAATTTTTGCTTGCTCACCTTTTCCCCATTCCATAGTGTTGATGAATCCTTCACCTCGGCCACACATGTCTGCGACGTTCTGCGCGAAAATAACTTTGCGGTTCCCGAAGACGGTAGAAAATCCGCCTTCAGTCGGGCCTACAATAGTCCCCCCCCCTTCTTCCTCTTCGGGAAACCCAGCATAACTAACCCTCCTCTTAGCCAAGAAGAACCTCTTCGAGTATATCTACACCGACGATAAGCCCATGGGTACACGTTTCGGCATAGCCATGAAAGCAATGAGCAGTGCCAGCGACCCATTCAACCTAGTGACGATCTATGAACCCCTCCACTCCGCTCCCAAGGGCACAACATTGGTAGATATCGGCGGTGGCATCGGGCACGTCGCCATAGCCGCAGCTCAGAAATTTCCGAACCTGAAATGTGTTGTGCAGGATTTAGGAATGGTGGTCGGCGAGGGGCGCGATGGACTCCCTGTGGAGCTTAAAGACCGGGTGGAGTTTCGAGAGAATGATTTCTTCGAAGGGCAGCCGATTGGCGGACCTGGGGTCTTCTACTATCTTAGGCATATCTTGCATGACCATCCTGATCCGTGGGTTTTTCCACCTCTTTCCGCATTTTGGGGGAAGGAATACCAACTAACTGGGTAATATAGTCACAGTAAGAAGATCTTGTCACACATTGCGAAAGCTATGGACTCGAGCTCTAGAATCCTCATCGATGAAAGTATTCTGGATGAGGGTATGGGCCCTGGTTATAACAGGACGGCGATCATCAAGGACATTCAAATGCTTGTTATGTGTAATAGTAAGGAGAGGACAGAAGCCGAGTGGGCGGCGCTGCTGAAGAGCGTGGATGAGAGATTAGTTATCGAGAGGGTGTGGAGGGCCATGGGGGCCGGTGCTAGGGGTGGTACCGGGATTATTGAGGTAAGATTGGTTTAATGGCGCCCATGGGCGATCTTAGTAAGGCTGCGGGCGGGGCTTTTATGGAATGAACGTGGATTCGTAGCCATCGTCAGTTATTGTTTTTCATTGGCAGGACCCCCACCCCCTCCTTTGGGGAACGGGAATGTAGACTGCTGACTGAAGGATACTGTAATTGGGTCTGTTCTGTACTGTACACGGGCTGTTGTGGCTGCATTCTTTGTTATTGGCGGTGAGATGGTCACCCTGTGTCAATCATGCTGTCGAGAATTCCAAATGTTCGAAAAGTGAAGGCATTGTTGCACCGGAAGATCAATGGATTTCTCCTATAAGATCTAGCGTGCGGAAACGGAAGCATAATATATGTATCCCACTACAGTGACGTCAAAGGTCAGTCGGAGCATTGACCCCGTGTACACATTCCTAATAGTGGGTAGGAATCCTATATTAAACTGTTGATTTCCAACATTAAATGCTTTGATCTGCGGGCGCCCGGTTTCCCGGATATATGGATGCCATTCTCGTCTGATAGGAGAGGCATGTTGGGGGGTTTCCTATTCTTTTTTTTTTTTGAGGGGTGGACACCAGCCTTATAATAAATGGATGGTAGACACAAGTAAAGCTCAAAGCTCTCCCTCATTGTTCCTCTCCAGCATCGCGCAACTACCTTCTGCCGTATCGCTGGTACCCCGCGCCCTGACAAGCCAACAATTCCTCCATTCGTAGGACCAGTAGATTCGATCCAACACCCACCCCCTGTCATAAGATGCCTCCACCATCCCCCTCCCTTATTACTCCTACGAACCCCCAATCACTTAAGCACGACATTCGCCCCCCTCAACTCCAAGTACCTCTCCGCACTGCCCGGCTGCAACATCCGTATAGCCGCGTAAACCTCCTTATCCGCATACCTAAGCTTCGTCTTCGGATCAGTGTACTTGGCCGGCAACCCCGTGATATCGCACCACTTCTTAGAGTGTGCGGGATGCAGCGACGGCGGCGACTCGATGTTCGAGTACGTCGTTTGCATAGGTCCCGCCGCTGGCGCTGTGCCTCCTTCGCTGGTGGCGGCGATACGCGTCGCGTCTGAGAGGATCTGCTTGAGGGTTTTCGTGCGCCGGTGAGCGGGTTTCCAGTTGGGGTTTTTGAAGGGGCGTGGGTGGGAGGTTATATCGAGTTCGTCGAGGACAGTGTTTGTCTGGGGGGCTGCGGCTGGGGGTGCCATTATGTTTTGGGGTGATCTTTCTCTCTCTTGTGAGGTGGTTATGGTAGAGGTGTGGGGTGCCGGATGGTGAAAGCAGGTTGCTTGTCGGGCAGAAGCTTAGCGAGCGTCTGGTTGCACGCCAAACCCCTATTTTGATCCTGATTTTAGAATTTTCCCACAAAACTCTTTTTTGGCCTTCAAGTGGCATGCCTGGTTGACACTAAGACAAATTGGCCAAGTTGCAAAAATGAACTCGAAACAAAAGTATCCAAAAAAAATATGTATGATAGAACATATTTTTTTTCAACAAAACTGTAAAATGAACAAACCCTAACCCAATCAAGGTGTAGTATTTATAAGCATAAGGGTTAAAACCATTTACAAGTAAGCATATCTAAAAAATCCTATCCGAGTCTAGGATGCCTAATCCTATTATTTATTAACACTTTTATTTACTATCCCCTGCCATGTTATGTATGGCGGAGGTCATTTAGAAAGTGAACCATTGGCATTGCAAAATGTAATGCCTTATATAATTATTTTGAGAGTTATGATATGTCATGATATATCCTAATAATATACATATCGATTTCTTTATAATACTTGTATTACGGTATTATCATACTATGAATACAGCATTCCACTTTAGTTCCCTTCTTGAAACTTTGCGTCAAAAGCTTTACTGATCAACCTTTATCAACGATTCAGTGGTGTAGAGGTATCATGGGCGCTTGCCAATTCACAAATTGCGCCCGACCCGGGTTCGATTCCCGGCTGAATCATCTGATCTTTTCTTTTTTGTTCCTACCTTTTTGTCTTTAGAAACATTCTTGCCTTCTCCCGCAGTTTCCATCCCCTCTCGTAGATGTTTGGGTTCCTGTTCACGGTTGTGTCACTTTTGACGCGTTACCATAAAATGCAAGCCGACTCATTCGGAGGCTTGAGTATTCCCTTTAGGGGGGGGTGGTTGCCGAACTTCCCCATAACGCTAAATATATGCTATCAATATTAGGCTTAAACTAGTTCTAGCAGAAGTAGTATCACCAAATTTGGCAGTCTACTTGGCAGCTGGACTTCATGTAGACTATTCTGGGGGAGCAAGAACTACACGGAATATCATAAGGAGGTTATCATATTATCAACTCGATAGCCAAATGAATCAAGAGAAACCGGGGTTTTTGCTGCGATGCACCTTCTGTCCCTGGACATAGGCAAAGTTCCTCCGTACCAGTGCGGTACTAGGCGTCAAGGTGGTGGGTTATATCCTCCTCTGGTTTTCCGTAATGCTGCAAGAGAAAATCAGATCTGAAGGGAAATTCGGCACTTACCGCTACTGCAGGGATACTCGTCCCACTTGGGAATATTCTTTTTGTTTTTTCCACTTCATTGATGTGTACTGTGGCCGGGTTCTTTTCTTTCTCTCTTTCTTTGGGTTACTTGAACCTGTTCATGCAAGGAAACCACCCGATTCCTGATATAGGCCTAAGGGTTAGCCAATCGTTATCGTCTAATTCATTGACTGTTTCTATGATGCTCTCTGAGGGGCTAGAAGTATGATTGGTGTTTGCAGGGCATAATAGAATGGGGCGGATACAAAGATTAATGACGCTGGTATACCTGGGTAAAAGATTTTGAAGCAATTGTATTATAAAAACCTGGGTGACAATATTATGAACTCTTCGAAGACTTATTTGCCATTGCTCGCCATCTAGGCTCGGCCATAGGTTTGGTATCTTCTAAGTTCAGTTTTCAGTCAACACCTATGCCCTCCGACTAAAGTTCAGCAATCAGAAAGTCACATACATTGCCCTTATTCCTCACTTCCTATCCTTAAGCCCTCACGGGGTTAAGTCAAATTGCTCCGCCTTTTGTATAAAAACCCCCTTAGCTCAGTAACAAGCACTTCTCTACACGGAAACTTCATCGAGCAGAACACACCCCCACCAGCTCTTACACATCCTCCATCAAAGAACCAAGAAAACCCAACTTTAACCAAGAGCCCATCATGTCAGCTCAGGCAGGAACTCGTCGTCAACATGGCGGAAAGCGACCCACCCTGACTATCACCATTACCAAACACACACCCCCCCCTACTCTTACTACCACCCTCATCGCCGCGGCCATCAACTCGGCTGAAAATATCGACTCCATCCCAATCCTCAGCGAACCCGACACAGACTCCACCCCCACCCCACTCGCTATACCAG
Source organism: Tuber calosporum (assembly GCA_003316355.1). Taxonomy (NCBI): domain Eukaryota; kingdom Fungi; phylum Ascomycota; class Pezizomycetes; order Pezizales; family Tuberaceae; genus Tuber; species Tuber calosporum. The sequence continues at coordinate 5,129 of QFET01012279.1, forward strand.
TCACCAAAGTTCCCGATCCCGTCTTCGAGATAATCAGCAACAGTGGCCGCCTCACGGGACTGGTCGACCAACTCGCGGAAATGCAAGCGGGTTTGGGGGAACATTTAGCTTCAATCGATGAGGGTAAATTGGCTGGAGAGGCGCATTATCTGGATACCGCGGTTTGGGCTTTGGAGATGCTGATTGCTAGTAGGAAGGTGGGCGGTGAGAGTAGGGATTAACATTGGGCGGTTGGCTATTTGATCTTGATGCATTTGGATAGAGGCAGGGATTTTCATGTTGTCTCAGACATTGAGTATGGATGTACGGTTTGAAGCTAAGTGAATTGATAGGTGAGGGAGAGGAGGATGTCTCTGTCAGGAGGTTGTAGCCGTTGAGAAGGTATTCGCTGCATTCCTTGAACTATCTCTATCGATTCAGACACTTACTGTTCTAGCAGCAGGATAGTGCCATGACGGAATGGTGCGATTTGTCGGGATTGAGCCTATCCCGCCAATCATGAGCTCCATATCACTGCAATCAACTGTTGGCGAGTGGGTACTTTTATGCGAACGATGGTCTTAAAGCAAATCATAGATATAACCGGTGGGAATAGAGGCAGCAACACCAGAGGTTATACTTTTCTGTTTTTTTTTTTTTTTTTTTTTCAATATCAAACGCTGTGGCTATTTGAACTCTTCTTAACCTGGGAGCAAGCACAGAGATTTTGTGATACCAATCCCTTCATTCGTTTCCTAACCCCAACTCACGACTTTTTTTTATTTTCAGCTCAATAGTAAGACTCGATAATTGTTGGAGGTGACCAGTTTGGGTAACCGATATTCCCCACTGACTTATTAGTCCTTTCATGGAAGACCGGGGCTTTCCTTTCCCACCCCCCTGAGACCGAGATCTCATCTATACACCATTTGAGTTCCCACTGGATGTAAAAAAAAGAGGACGGATTGAAGTGATGGGAGGTATATAAGAAGCCCATTTGTATTATCCACATGGCGCTTCGAGGGGCTTTTTAACTCAGTTTTCCTCGGCCAGTAGCTCCTTCGCGACTAAGGTTGGGGAATTTGCCTAACTATCTTGGAGTCATCTGACGGCAGACTGGAGACTCAGAGGGGACAAGGCTGATCATGAGAACTCACTCGGAACTTCTAACAACCGACTGGGCGGTACCTGCTGCTCAACTCGAATCCCCAACTTTTAGCTAGAGTTAACAAATGGCGTAATTCCTATCGGCGCTATCTACGTTTGAAGGAAAGGGGCTACGTTAGTGTTGAGGGGTAGCTGGGCCTAGACGGGAAGTGATAGGCGTATTGAGGAAACGGTTCTTTCATTTCTTTTTCTTCTTTGAATAGCATCCTGATGGGGAGTGGTAGGGCATCCATCAAGTCACAGTAGCGGAGTGAACAAACTCAGGGTAGTGGACTACAGAAAAATTCACAAGTGTAGAGTCCGTAGGTATTTATTATGAAAACTGATACATGTCGAAAGAAAGGAAGGAAGGAGAGAAAAACAACCCGGATATGCACAGATATCTTCCACCTTCTATTAAGTACAAAGCATAGCTCCACCATCGTCTCCGGATATGACTCCTCACACTGTGTACCTACCTACCTACTCACTCACTCACTCACATATCCCTCCCCCCACTCAATAACCCCGCCTTCAAACCCCTCCCTGACAACCTCCCAATCGACCAAACCAGCGAAATAATCCAGTCCTTCCGTTATCAATCGCCCGAGTATCGCAACATCAAAAGGGATCGTGTCAGGGTCCTTGATCGCTTCCGGGAATTCCGTGAGGATCGGGAGGAGGGCAATGAACGCTTCGATGGATCTTGCGATTTCTTCAACTCTGGCCGCTCCTTCTGGGCTGGGCTGGGGAGCTCGAGGGCGAGGCGGGGGAGTCATTACGGTGGGTTGATCCGTGGTGGAGTGTGTAGAGATATCAGCCGATGGGGAGTTGACGCTTTGGCTAGTGGGAATAGAGGCGGTTTGAGCGTTGTTTGACATTTCGATAAGCGCTTTTTTGTTGGGTTGGGTTTGGCTGGTGAATTTGGTTGTGGCTTTTTTTTCCCCCAGGGTGTTTGGATATTTAGGTGGTGTGTTTGATTGCTGCGTCTTTTGTTAAGATTAATGATGAGTCGAGATTGAGATCTGGATTTGAGCTGGATTTTATAACTAGAGCTGTTGGGAGAATCTGGTTTTCAAGGGTTCTCTTTTCGGTTGGGTTGGATTTAACTTTCGTTCAACATGGGTAATTTCAAGACACGAGCGGTTCATGAGTCTAAAGGCCTTGAACCCACCCGCCGATATGAATGTTCGGTTATCATAGGTTTTAGTGCCTCGCGTATCAAGTAAGTCTAATTGGCTGTCTATGGGCTTGTGTTCTAGATGGAAGATCTAAGATTGAGAATACGTGTCGTATGCAAGTCATGACTCCACCCGACATAGAAGATCACTGCTTCTCACTCGCATTATGAGGGCTTGAATTGTGGGTGCGAATAAACTTGCCAAGACTCGTTTGTGAACCGGCGGAAAGGTAAAATAAAGCGTCGAAGGAGTGCCGGGGAGTGTCGAGTGGCGCAAGGACCCGAAGGAGAGATGAGGTGAGTTGCCGGGGTGAAGAGCAGCCAGCTTGTTGAGTAGGTGGAGAGCTCCTCCTTGAACTTCGAGGGAAAGTTTGTTATCCAACATCAGAAATTCAGGTACTAGACACTATTCACACCTCGAGTTTTGTGGTTTTCTGCACGGTATTGGTTGTTCACAGGGGACAGTGGTGTGTCGTGCTTGGGCTCATCTTCCCAAGATAAATTACATAAAATCCCGAACACTAGGCATGGCCAAGTAAATTTATGTTGCCATAGGGTTTATGACATCACGGTTGGATGATGACTTGGCTATCTTCGGGGGCTGTAGCACTCGGGTACTGGAATGAAAACGCGTCTTCACGTGAAATATGTTATCGGAAGCCTCAGAGGGTAATTGTGTCAACCTCGGCACCACCGCTTGAAAGAATGGAAATTTTACTTTGGCTTACCTGATGGAGAATAGATTGCCAATGATAACTTACCTGAAAGGGTATCAAACCATTCTTGGTGATACTGGCAGTCATGTCATGGCTGTGGGGTGCAGATATATATTGATAATTTACCTACGGAGGTACAGCTCCAAAGTTTTGTATGTTACACTAGCAGTGGGTTTAGTGTGAGCTGCTTGTGTAACATACAAAACTTAGGCACTGTACCTCCGTAGGTATGATAAATGGTTCAAGAGATGTAAATGACATCTGGGTGTTGACATGCGAAAATTGGCCCAACACCTTAAATCCAGTTTTGAGTTGTTACATTTTAAAGTTTGCATATCAGCCACAATTATTCCCAAAAATTTTTATTCAAAGTTGTTTCAGTCTATATAAATTTGAGTGGAAGTACAAACCCTTTATAATAAACAATTCTAGTCCTAGAAATGCCTTATAAATATTTTCCATGTATGGTTCTGACTGTCTATACTGTATACCAAATAAATTGCAACAGGGGATGCCTTGGTATTTAGCACAAATTAAAAAAATGAAACTTAGTTTTAATTCCCCAAGTTTTTGTACTTATTTTTGATATGTTCAAGGCAGAGTGTTTCTATCATATTATGATGTATATATGATTTCTGATTATGTTAAAAAATTAGAGTGGCATGATAATAACTCTAAAACTATGAACTTACCAGGAGTGGAATCCAAGTGTATTAACTGTTATCCTAAGGCGCTCCCCATTGCGAATTAAATGGTATACAATATAGATAGCCTGAACTATAGCTTCGAATGCTGGCTACTTGTGACAGGTTTGTAGCTTGTAGGTAAAACCCCAGTTTGCTCTCTCGCTTGCAACCATGGGTAGTCCTACAGAGAGTGTCTGCTCGCATAATGTAAGATTGCAGGCTCAATATCACCTTCTGGCATATTTTTCTACATAGAAAATCATTCAGAGTTCATAGTATAGAATAATACTTCTGTTGACAGAAGTTAGTTTTATTTATATAGATCATTGTAAATAATATATTTGTCAATAATGAACAAAGATTTTATATTATCAAAAAGATAGATGAATTTAAGTATTCAGTTATCCCACAATTTTCAATTGAAATAACCTTGATTGTTAATTATGTCACTATCAAAATCTTTGATCCCTCCTAGCTTGCAGATTGAGCCATACCAAGATGTTGAAATAAACATTCAGGGTGTTGGAGTTTTACATGCTAATGAAGTATATCAAGTAGTGAAAAGAAAAGAGAATACAAAGGTTGAAAGGCCAGAAAAATAGCTGCAGAAAGCAGTAAATGCCCAAAAGAAATTTGATAAAGGGGAGCATAAACCTTACCTTGATAATATCAAGAAACAAGCAAAGGACAGCCATGCTCTAGTGCACATGAAGGGAAATTATCCAGGTTTGTTTCTATTGGCATTATATACCAAGCAAGGCTATAGAAACTTATATAAAATATAATCTTATTATACTTTAAAATGTCATATTATACCATAAGGCTCTCTTAAGCCTCCGAGTGATGTTGAGCCACAACCTTGCCACAAGTATGAATCAATGTAAAAAAGTAAAAAAATAAAATAAAATAAAAACTGGTAATCATCAATTTTCACTTTCTCAACTAATAAATAGAGCAAATCTTTTAATGAATATTTTTTAGTATTACCAGAAGGGGTCCTTGAAGTTAAAGAAGTATTGAATAGATTAAAGCAAATTTGTTGTATTGGGGAGAGAGGACTACTTTTCGCATATCAGCACCTATATTATACAATTGTAAAATAAATCAAATAACTCTAAACCTCCTTATACTACAAACTCAACTAGCTCTTTCTAAATTAGGGGTTAAATATCCCTTAGGCCGCAGTTGGCTCGCCAGGATTATACTAGGACTTGGACTTAAAGTTCAGACTTGAAAACTAAACTCCAAACCCTTCAAAGTCCAGACTCTGTAAATCGGCCATGCCAACCATGGCAGGATTAAGATTAGGAGTATGAAAAAAGTGTGTATATGATGTAGAATAATAAAGATATGATACAAGGGTGTGTATTTTTTGCGCTTACATAAAATTCAGGATTATCTATTTTGTATTATTAGAATTGAAATATTCAGTATGTGAGTTGCAGTCACTTGATATTGTATCATTATTTGTTTTTTCTTCTCCGATTCTAAAATTTTTACCTTGTTACAAAATTGCAGTTGAAAAATGAATGAAGCTCTGATACGAAATATGGCAGCAGTCAGTGTAGCCCTTGGCGCATGTGGATTCCTGATTGCAACATGTATTGGGTTGGGAGAGAAGATGCCATGTCATACTTCAGTATTATCAGGCCAACAGTATACCGATGAGTTACTAGCTTCTCAGTATGCTGGTCGGATATATGAAAATCTTCAGATAACTAAAGAAACGTTTTCAAAACTGTGTCACAAACTACGGAAATATAGTGGTTTACAGGATAACAGATACACCACTGTTGAGCACCAAGTTCATATATTTTTAAACTGAGTCAGCAACAATGCAAGCACTCGAAATATGCAGGAGCACTTTCAAAACCCAGCAGAAACTATACACCGCTTGTTCCTCGCTGTCATGATTGCCATTGGCAATATCAAAGAAGACTTTATTCAACTTCCACCTCCAATACTTGCTGAAGACCTGGATATACCATGGGAAATCACAAGTAACCCAAAGTTTTATCCTTATTTTAAAGATTGTTTAAGAGCAGTGGATGGCTCACTCATTCCAGCGACCGTCCCAACTGCTGATGCTGGAATATACCGCTGTAGAAAAGGCTTTACTACACAAAATGTATTTGTTGTAGTATCCTTTGATCTGACATTCCAATATGTGTTAAGTGGATGGGAAGGGTCTGCACATGACTTCAAAGTATTGGATGATGCAAAGAAGAAGTGATTTGAAATTCCAAAGGGAAAATATTATCTTGGAGATGCAGGAGACAGTACGTCTACCTCACTACTGGTTCCCTACCGGAATGTACAATATCATCTGAAAGAATTCAGACAAGACAATATGAGGTAATGTATTCAATCCTAAACTTATCAGATTAGTTGTTGCAAGAGTTTCTTAGGATCTAAAGATATTAATAAAATAATTTGTATATTTCTAGGCCATAAAATGCAAAGGAGTTATTTAACTTGAGACATTCTTCACTTAGAAATGCAGTAGAACAAACTCTTGGCGTTCTCAAAATACAGTTCCCAATTCTTAAGACATCAATGTCTTTCAATATGAGTTAGCAAGTAAATATTGTAAAGGCATTATGCTGTCTTCATAATTTGATTTCCTATTATGATGGGAATACCATGCAGCATCAACTGGAGATTCAAGACTTATATTTGGCAAATTCAGGTGTGTTTTGATACTTCCTTGGTGTTTTGGAGGAGTGATATTATTTGACAGTAATAGAAGTTCATCTTCATAACCAGAAAACTAATATTGGAATGTGGAGAATAGACAATCTGATGCATTCTAGTGAAGAAGGAAACAGAGCAATTACAATACTTAGACATCCTTTATCTACAATTCCACCCTTCAAGCACCAGAGAACCATCCAGAGGAACACTCAGAGTCTTCCCAGCTGAGGTGTGAGAAAATACGTGCAAACAAGATGAGAACACAGATTATAAGGACCATGTGACAAGATTACCAAAGACAAATCACAAGAGAAATTGTCTGAAAATCTATTAGCTTGTTGAATTCTTATATAATACTAGCACAATAGGAGAAATAGGTATATTAACTTATTAGTAAATTGTGCTATGCACTTCCAGTATTGTGAAGCAATTTTTATAGGCAAGCAAGGTGAACATTCCTAGGTGCCAGTAAAAAGAAGGTGTTTTTTTGCTTATTGTTTTCGAAGTAAGCTGCTACTGCTAAGTATTGAGATATGATAATCTCCCCAGAAGATAGTAGCTCATTTAGTAATAGTAATACCTTACCATATAGAGTTTCTGGTAGTAGGGAACTAACTTGTTAAGTGGCTGACAGGCATAGTTGAGGGAGACTTGAATCGGTATTAGACGGATCAGAAGTGATTTGAGTGGACAATGGATAGAGCATTGGATTCCGGACAGAGCTGGCTAGATCCGATAGACCTAGGGCAATGATCTCTGCAGCAAGACTGCTAGAAGCTTTTCTAACTCGTTTACTTCTCTAGTGATTTGTATTCTTGAACACAGAGGAATTTAAACTAGGCGAATGCTCTTGGATTTTGCACAACTTAGAGGAAGCTGCAGGTTCAGATACGAACTGAGCATCACTTTCAATAGTGTCATCTTCATCCAGATATATGGTGCTGGAGCCTAGAGGAAGGGTGATGGAACTACTATCTTGACCATCAACAGGATCATCATTACTACTACTACTGTTTAGATAATTCCATTGGCGCTTCTGATGTTTCATCTGGGTTGAGGTAGCATAGCTCTCTGTTGCAATAGTTTGTGGAGAGAGCTCATGTAATTGCGAATAATTCTTAAGGACCTCAGTTTTGAACTGCTTGGCTGTTGGATTAAACTAAATCGCAAGTTTCTATTAGTCCAAGTAAATATGTTTAATTATAGTATATTATACAATGAAGTAATAAAAGATAATATTCATAAATACTATAACTTACCTTGAGATAAGCATCCCAAACATCTTCATCCACAGTAACAGTTTTGGTTTCTTCGTTCTATCCAAATGTAGAATTCTCACAGAGACAAGGAAATATTTCATAGAGTTGCTTCATCTAAAAGAGTTTCATTTATTACTGATAAATGCATAGTATGGATGGTAATATGACTAGAATAACTTACCCATTTCATTCAACTTTTAACTTGCTTCACATCAACTACTGGAGCAAACTTGTTATTATACGCAACGGTTGCAGCTTTCTATGCTTCAGGCTATAAGCCATTTCCTGCTCTTCTACCAAAGCAAACTTGATAGAGGAGTTCATTAATTGGAACTCTGTCCTTTGTATCATCCCAGGTTGCCCTTCCCGTTTTGTACATTGTAGAGATAGACATTGAATGAAAGCAAAGACATGACAGAGAGATAATATGAAGCTGCTTCTAGAATAAGTAGATGGTAATGGCTGGATATAAGTATTGTTTGCAGAAAGAAGGGGAAACAGAATCCTAGTGAAACTATTGCTGAAACGGGAAGGAAACCCAGAGAGGTGGTGGAGCTATTGCTGGTGCATGAGGATGGTAATATCTGAACATAGTTCTCGTTTGCTGCAGGGACGAAACAGAGAGATGTAGTGAAACAAGTGCTGGAGTAGGAAGGGAACCTAGTGTCACGATTGGTGACTAAGCAAGGCAGAATTTCGCATGACTCATAGTTATGAGTTACAATGTTGTTATATTTCGTACTATGACTCATTAGAAGTCATGGGGTTTCACATGATGCACACTTGTGCAATCATTATT
>QFET01012289.1:0-29514 GCA_003316355.1 Tuber calosporum
CGATATTTATATCCCGCGTCTGAGTGTTCGCGGACTACATCAAATCTACCTATAACCATATATCTTCTACCTAATTCCTCACTTGGAATTCTAGAGCGAACCCCCTTTGACCCTGAAAAATCTCTTCCCCGCACAGCTAATGGTGTGATCAGAGCTGTCCTTTCTCCGATGGTGGGTGGGCCCACTCGGTGAGAGATGTTTACCTTCGTTCTGCCGTATAAACTATGACCGTCCAGTTTGGAATCCGCCAATAGTTTCTTAGAACACCAAGGGGCCAACTTGGTTGTCGACCCAATCCGCTTCGTGCCGTGATATCCGGCTCTGCAGAGGGCTTTTCAGGATGACTTGTGTTCACGATCGGCCCAATTGCCTTCTCGTCTTCACTGCCTCTCCTTATCAACATGTTCCGATAGGCTTGCTGGCCTATGATAGGCATTCATCTGGGGTTCGGTACTATTCTCTGCGGAATAGGCCGAATACCACTCCCTCCTAGGCTTCCGGACGTTGTTTTGGTCTTTTGACTTCAACGGGATGTAACTCTGCGAGTTCTTTACGAAATCGCTTGGTTCTTTCTCCCAGGCGTAGCCAGAGATGCCCTCTTATATACCCTGCGTACAGGATACAGTCGGACAGACGGCGACGACGTATACGGTGTTACAAGAGGTGCTCCAATATTTCTTCTTTCTATGATTGTGAGCAACTGCACAAGGCGCCAGTGCTGTCGTCCGGGGCCAACGTCGGGGCCGGAGGGGGGTATTAGTCTGTGGAGTTTCAAGCCCAGAGCTCTCAAACTGCTCCTCTGGGCCCTTGTGGGAGTTATGTGCCTAACACACTCGCAGATTACCTTGGAGAATTTGTGTGGGTATATATTGAGCATATACTCATATTCTCCGATACCGAGTCTGACTACTCGAAATACATTAAAGCACTCTGTGACAGGTTGAAAAAAGCGGAATTCATTGTGAATAGAAAGAAGCCTGACTTCTTTGCAAACGAATTACAAGATTTAGGCCATGTTATCTATGATAAGGGGCTTAGATGATCTCCTGAAAAAATCAGGAGGATTGAGGAGTGGGAAACACCGAAGAATAAGAAGCAACTCTATGAGTTCCTAGGATTAGTAAACTGTATTAGCCAATTCCTACCTCATATCGCCACAATAACACCAGTCTTGACGGATCTTACTAGAAATTTGGAGTTTGTCTAGACAACAATTCATGATTAATACATCGAGAATGTGAAAGAAACCGCTAAACAGATCCAGGTCATGACACTGATCAATGACACCTCAGGACAAAGGATATTGCTCATTATGGATGGCTCTGACTCAGGGTACAAACTTGGGTAGGACAAGGAGACACACCTGAAACAGCGAGGCCTGCAGCTTGCACAGCAGGAAAGTTATCCACTCACAAATGACTTATGGAACTACCGACAAGGAGGCACTTGCAATTATGGATGCCGTAACCTCCTTTAATCATATTCTAGCAGGCATGAATTTATGATCATAACTGACCACCAACCATTGGTGTACCTGAAGACAGCCAAGAACCCCTCAGACAAGCAGATGAGGTGGTGAACCCATTTGGCAAAATACGAGGCAAGGATATGTTATAGGCCTAGGAAGGGAAAATATTTTGCTGACACTCTTTCCCGTCTATATAAGAAATTTGATCCTGAACCAAACTACACACAAGACCCCCCCAATGAAGATGATTCAAACCCCAACAACATTCCTTTCACCTCCTGAAATATGTCATGTTTTGAACAACTTCCTATTGAAGAACAACTTCCATCTCACAACTCTGATTGTTCTATCAGGGCAGGAAACGATTGGTGAGACAGAGTCACTCTAGAAATCAGTGATGATGAGAGAAACCATATAGGCATGCACTGGAGTGCATGCTATGATTGGCAGTGTACCATCCATAAGGAGGAGAAGCTCTGAGACAAGATAGTTCTACCGGAACTAGTCTCTACCTATGAAGAAAGGAATATCATCTTTCTACCCCCACAGCCGGAACTGGACTTGGATGCAATCAGGCGACGTTTGAATCAGCAACTAGGAGATATGAGTTCTGAATACCAGAACCAGGAGAGTTCTTACAACCAGCAGGCTACAGACCCCAAGCGACCCATACTCCAATGCGGCACTCGGCCAACCAAGGCTTATACCAGTCATCTAGCCACCTACCCTCCCTCACCATCAGCACACGCTCTACGAGCTTTACACAGATGAGGAGGAGGAAATACTACGCCTGGAGTGAGTACAGGATGAACCGGATACAGCAGCAGTGGTGGCAGAGTTGAGCAGCTAATGGAGAAGACAAATAGTGCAAGACAACAGGAACGATGACCTGAACAGGTAAGCTTCTGACACTAGCAACACTGGGAGAGGTGGCTAGCTATCCCACTATAGGATCAGTGATGGAGTGATATATGCAACGACCAGGGGTGGTCAAGATTGCCTATACATACGTAAGGGATATGTGGTGAATGGGAAAACGCTCAGGGATATCATTATTGATGAGATTCACAACAGAGGACATCATAGCGCAGATAGGAACCTACACTATGCTACAGAATACATATTCTGGCTCGAGATGAGGAAGGAATTTCGATACTATGTTCGCCAATGCGATTTATGCCAAAGGAATAAGGTATGCAACAAGCTACCTGAAGGAGAGGCACAGTCTATGCTAGTACCCTCCAAGATATTCACCTCCTACGCTATTGACTTTGCAGGACTATTCAACAAGTCTGCAAACAACAAGTACGATACAGTACTAGTAGTTGTAGATAGGTCAGTTGGATTCACTTAGTTTATTCCTACACACTCAACCAGTCAAGCGATAGAGACCCTCACCCACCTCTTCTGGCACCATATCTTCACTCCATATAGAGTACACTCTTTGATTATCACAGATGCTGATACCCATTTTACCACACGATTCTGGGGTCAAAGTATGTAGTCTTTGGGTATCGAGCACATTAAGGCAGTACCTGGACACCACGAAACCAATGGCCAGGTTGAGAGAGAGATTAGACAACTTAAGACTGCCTTAAGGAATGTTGTTAACAAGTGCCAGAACAACTGGTTACTTGTGCTTCCCAAGTTATCAGCCTACGAGAATGCAGGACATTCTGATGTCCTGAACATGTCACCATACAAAGCAGTGTATGGGTGAGATTACCCTTTGCTGTCGACTATCAGAGTCAAAAACACCCAGGTTCCTGCCTCCGATGACTCCGGGAACAGACACCAGGAATTGCGAAATGAGGTCTATCAATCTGTCAAGATGGCGAGATTAAGGAGTACCAGGATGGCAGCAAGAAGAATGAACATGCACAAACCCATTGATGTGGCCGAACGATTGTTGGTCTGGGGAGACCTATTCGCTACGTAATCTGCTAAAAGCAAGAAGCTGGAACCCAGATGGGAGGACCCTTCGAGGTTTTGGAATACGATTCCTACACACAGAACTACACAGTCAAGATGGAGGCTAGGATTTACCAGCGCAGGGATGGAATATTTCATTGCTCTACAGTTAAGAGATACATGGAAAACGATAATACTAGGTTCCCTGGCAGGGCCTATGCGAAACCAGCACCCATCCTGGTTGAACAGGTACCAGAAAGGGAAGTTGAGCAAGTGTTGGATCACCGCCAGCACTATGGATGAGAGCAGTTCATTATTAAGTGGAAAGGTTATGCAGATTCTGAAAACAGCTGTGAGCCTGTTGAGGGCTTGGAGCATGCTATGAATCTTGTACAGAACTGGTAGAGAGATAACTGTCCAGGTGACGAGTTTCCTATCATTACAGGTTATATCAAGATCGGATTCACTCTTAAGAGACCAGTATATGGGAAGTTTGCTGATGAAGGAAAGGTGGACGATGGATTTTGGAAACCCTACTTGCAGAACACCTGTGACAGCTCTGGGGTCTCAGATGATGGAGAGGTTATCAGGACTTGGTTTTGAATTTTGATTTTCGTGATTAGGGAAATTATTTTTTGATTTTGTTTCTGGAAACAGTGGCTTTGTTTCTGGGGTGTAAGTGGTATTGGTTACTATTGTTAAGGCTGATAAGGCTAATGGACACTAGCAGGGCTAGTAAGGTATTAGTTTGTTTTATGATTAGTTTCAAGTATCGCTTGATACTTAGTTTGTTTTATATTGAGTTTCATATATCAGGCTGATACCCAATATATTTTAATTTTATTTCCTGTATCGGGATGAAACATATTTTGTTTGTAGTACCGTTTAGCTGCATGAGATATTTGTGTTATTGGAGAACTTTACAATCTAAGCATGGTTATATCCGTTGATTGGAAATCAAATAGAAGGACATGAAAAGCTTTGAAAAAGCGTGAACAAGTATTTAAGACTGCCCCTTTGGTGCTTAAACAGGGCAGACTTCCACAGACAGGGTTTTCAATTTACTTGGTTGAGTAGTTACTTCTTTTCAGTTGGTACAAAACCATAGCAAGTAAGTCTAGCACTTAGCGAAGCTACTGATATAGTAATCGACGACTGTTAAACAACTTATCGAGTTCTACAGTAGTAATACTCACTTGAAGTCCCGACAGTTTGTGATCTGAGTTACTATCATTATACCTTACCAAGACGCATGCCTCTTCATGACTGATGCATCCAGGGAGGGGTATTATTGGGGGTGTGTCGGCTTAGTCAGGGCAGTCTGAGTACTGCCTTGTAGTAGCGTAAATCTGGTATTTCGAAGGTCGCCACTTCCATTTGAGTGCCAATATCCATAGGTACTTCTGCTATATGAATAGCAGGTTCCATAGTGCTTGGCTCCCCATCTACAGTGTAGATTTCCCATATCTTTGGTGCATTGTTTGTTGGTATCCCATGTCTTTGACTAAAATCCTTGTCAATAAGGTTTTCAGTCACTCCAGAGTCAATCATTCCATTTATGATAACTGTCTTCTCCTTGCTATGTAAATTTATTTTGGCCAGATCATTGTTCTTATCCTCTTCCAGTATTTCTGTTTTTGCAACTGTCCTGTAGATGTTTCTGATTCCGATGGGGTTGGTTGTCTTGTCCCTCACACCACCACTTAATGGGGACTTTCTTCGTTTCCCGACTCTTCATCCTACTCTTAGGTTCCCATTTCTTGTAGTTTGGTACGTGGTTTTCTGCAATTGTTATTAGTCTTGCTGTTGAACCGACTAGTATAGTCTTTCTCATCTGGTGCGTTATGACAGTTGCTGTTTCTGTGGCCTAGCTTTGCCCAGCCTAGACACAGGTTGCTGTTCCTTATTCGCATAAACTTAGCCCTGGATAGGTTGAGTCCTGGTTACCACTTTGATGGCTCCCAATCTATTGTATCCACATGGTTTTCTGATGAGTTACACGATTTCCTCATGCAGTTGTCGTTTCTTAGGGGGTCTTGATTACTGATCATGACATTGATATTTTCTTGTAGGTGTTTGATCATATTGATCTGGTTTTCTTTTTCAATAGTCCTGTTAGCTAAAGTATCTATAATATTGGCAATCATGTGGTCTGCTGCCCATGCATCTTGTAAAGTCAGCTTGATTTCCCTCAAGAATGGTTTTCTTAAGGTACCGTTGTCCTCCTTGGCTTTTGTAGCTATGAGGTGAAAGGAATTCCAGTACTGCATTACTAGTTCCTTTCCTTATTGCAGGCGATCCAGTTTTGTTCTGATAGCATTCTCTGCATCCACGTGATCAAACTGGTCATTGAGTGCAGTGGTGAACTCCTCGTAGGAGGTTCATGTTTCTGTTTTCCGTCGTTCCATATATGGTTTATCCAACTTGCAGCAGTATTTCCGAGCAGGCTTTTGACATATGTAATGTGTTCTGTGTGACTGGTCTCCTGGGTTACTTCGAAGTACAATTAACATTTTACTATAAATGTGCGTAACTTGGTCCTTATTCTGTGAGAGGTGGGGTGTTGTTCCACCTTTATTCAGTTGTTGATATGTTCTCTCTGACTATTGGTCAGGGTTAGAATTTCCTGGAATTGTGCATTTGTGAACCCAGCTAATTGGATTCCTGCCCCTCCTGTTGGCCCTGCTGGCCCTAGAGAGGACATTCTCTCAGGTCTTGGTGTTTCTGGTTCCAGTGTGCCTGTTGGAGAGGCCAGTTTTGGAGTAACAGGGCTTGCAGTTCTTTGAGACTGGCTTTGGGATAGGTTTGAGCTAGTGCCTCTTCTAACACTGGACCAAGGTTCCAGTAATGATTTCGCCTTCTGTGAGATCAATGTCGAGACTGGTAGGGTCCACCGTTTTGTAGTTAGGTGTTGTTTAAGTGACGCTACAAAATGTTGCGATCCTAGTAGCTTAGCTGACTGGTAATAGGTAACTAGTTCTCTCAAGGGATCCCTAGTAGGATTCGGTCGTACTTAATGTACTTATTCTGAACTTGGTTGGTGATCGGGCATGGTGCTAATCTCAGCCACTACAGTCGGAGTACTATCGCAACTAATACTACTAGGAGGGAGATTCACTATTATTCTTTGGCCGTTGCCTACAATCTATTGATAGCTGAACCCTATGGCTCCTATCCCACATCACCAATTGTCGCTGGAAGGTAAAGAGGTAAAGTATTTGTCTAGGAGAGAATCTCTATGATTGCGTAAAGAGTTCTAACTACAGGCCGCAAGAGGTCATTATATAGGCACACTCTCCTCAACCCTAACACTTGAGACTCATGCATGTGAGTCATACTATGAAATCAATCAGCTGACTCTAATGAGTCAACAGTGTATTGTCCTAAACCAATCCTAACTCCTAAAACAAGTCATGTGTCCTGAAGTGGTTACATGCACGAAACTCATGACTTCTAAGTTGAGTCATCTGCTAAACTCATAACCTTATATGACTTACAACTGTGAGTTCTGTACACGATCAACCAATTACAACATAAATGATTGCAACAAGTATGCATCATGTGAAACCCTATGACAATTAATGAGTCATAGTGTGAAATTGCTCAAACCCTTATAACTCATAACTATAAGTCATGTAAAATCCTTCGCCTTTAGTTACAATCCTGACATTATGATAGTTGTTTATCATATGATAAGCGGTTATAGGAGAAATAACCTGACCACCCTGAAGGGCAATTTTGGGAAAGGACTTAAGCCAATGCTCAATATCTTACGTAGCAAGCTTTGACGTTTGATCCTAAACTGGTGAACCTCTTGGGTAATTTTCTGGAATAGTAGGTATATCTTGAACCTTATTGTCTAATTCGACAATTGCTAGCATATTTTGAATATCATGACTGGGTCATGAGCATTCCTATCTACATATTAGTTTCTAGTCCCCTTATTGTACAATATTAGAATTATAGATGCCTTTGCCTGTTGAATTTAAGCTTAGTTACAACATAACTTATATACAATCTTGATATACTGGATTGAAGTAGCACACCAGTTATGTACTATATATACACACTGCCTATTTTGGTAAACATCCCTGTCAACCTCACTAGGGCAAATCTGGAAATCAAATCTTGGCAGAGAAACACGAATACCTTAAAAATAGATAAATTCTATCGTTTGACAAAAAAAAAAAAAAAAAAAAAAACACTTGCAATATTGGTGTGGCCTCCTTAGACTTGACTACAAGAGAGAATTGTATTGTATTGGCTCACTGGCTGTCTTTTGGCTCAGATTGAACCTAGTCTGCAAATTAACGGACAGTTAGATCATTGTTGCACCCAGCTAAAATGGACGGCTCGTCAGGGAAGCCTCGCTATTACGAACGAACCCGCTGTGAATTTACACCTCTGCTCCCATACTATACCAATAGCCACGCTATAAGGAATCCCTCCCAAAGCCACGCTATAACGAAAAAAAAACTCCGTAATCTTGGCCTTCGTTATAGCAGGGTGCGACTGTAGCTCTTCAAATATTAGCCAGGCCAGAAATCGTCAACAATTAGGTGGAAGATCATTCCCCCTTGAGATCCCACCCAACAGCTCAACGAAAACCTCATATTTATCAAACCAGCCTCCATTTCTTAATTCCCCAGGTTCCAAAATGCCATTTAATATCTTTACATCCGGGATGTGCCCTGTTCAGGAGCCTTCGCCATTCAAGTTTTTTGATCCTGGGCTGTCATTGTGCCGTATTAGCACGACAAACCGGGTACTTGTATGTACTCTATATTATGGCAAAAGGGTAATGGAACCATCCAAGGATCTGCTGTGTCCAGCGTCACAATCCAATATGAGAACTTGTGACGGCAATTGAGGTCGATTCCCATGAGCACGCTGATCAGAAGGTAATCGCCCGGTGATAATGTCACCAGTGATTGGGTAACGGTCATTGATTACATGTCCTGGCATGATAGCTGGGTTTAGATCGTTGTTCGATAATATGGCCTAAAGTACAGTATACTCTTTTCAAGTCTCGCCCAACGCTCTGCGAAGAGAGACCAAAAGGCTAGAACCAAAAAAAGAATTACATTGGAACCACTCCTCCCCACCTCTGTAAGGCCGCGTTTCTCCTAACTCCCTTGCGGTAAGTGATTGCTGATAGCTGATAGATGATTCAATAAATACCTTATTGTGAATAGGGAATGGAACTCCCGGGCTCCTGCCAATTATTTAGGGGAGTTGATCGGTTCTCAGCATCTTAGCCGCTTAGGTTTCATCCAGTAATACTGCACGAACGAATACCTACCATAAGGTTAAGTATAACGGTGCTATATTATTAAGCATTTGGTGAGCTATCATAATATCATATATATATCAGTGGATACATTCCCGCGTGGAGAGGGTTCGCAAAGATTGATCCCTGATAGCTATGATAGCGACGAAACCCCTTCGTTCACTATACAAGGGAATAACAACAGTTAGAGTATTGCCTATGGGAGATCTGTTTCGGTGGGAGCAAGATGTGATCCGGGCGTGTCACCAGGTAGTTAGCTACAGCTCTGGAGCTAGGGGCCGCCCGGCACTCGGGCATTGATAAATACATATAATGGAAGAGCGCTACGATGCAATATCCGTGGCTGTGGCAGCCATGATTGGGGCTTTGCGGCCGATTTTCAAGTCTGATGTTAGATAATAACTTCCTTCACATCTCTTTGTTCATCAATCACCACACACGGGGCTTTTCCTTGCCCGAAATCACACCTTGACACGTGACGTTCACCCTGTTTTGCGCCTTTCCTTGGCACAGCACGGATCCTTGATTAATGACGCTCGGTAGCTTGGTAAGGTATCTTGAAGATCGGCCAATTATCAACTCCCTCATGAAAATCACCAGCGATCACTCGTAACACACTCAAGTCACTCTGTCCGAAATAACTGAGTGGAGGTCAAGGAAATGATGAGCAAGGAGGGTTTTACGCAGAGTGCAACGGCAGAGTTTTTTATATTAAGAAGCAAAATAGATTGAAATTAACTATCGAAACAAAGGTCTCAGGCTTCAAAGGAGGAACAAGGAGAAAGCAGCTAGGGAAGAAAAATACAAGCCGGTGAAGGGACAGAAGAAAAGAAAGCAAACAGGAGAAGAACTTCTCGGGCTTGCATGCCCCCTGCTAGTTCATATGCGTACCACTGCATCCTTATGGTATGTGCGTTTTCCATACCAAGTATGACTAGTTTCAACACACTCTATAGGTGTCAGTAAGTCGTGCTCTAGCAATGGGTTTTCTGGGCAACTCAGGTTTTGGTCGAGCTCTCTACCCAACCCGAATTAGGCTCATTATCACAATGAGTGAGAGGGATTCCCCGCTGTCATGCCTCTCACCCCCGAAACATTGCGGTCCGTGGCTTCCTGAGTAGGATTGGGTGATGGAATTATAAGAACTGAAAAAAAGAAAGGGTTTTGATCAGCATGGGTTTAGTGATTCAATCTGTTCCAGAGGAAGAGTTCAAGCGGAAAAATTCTTGGAAGGAAGAGAAGAAAGAAGGAAAGAGAGAGCGAAAGGGCCTTTTTATACATCATTTCCCCATCACAACCCGTGATCCCGGCCGTTATGTATGTAGATGCGTGCGTGGTAGGAGTGCATATGCGTGAGCTTCCCTGGGTGTCAAGGTGCCAGTGGCATTTG
The DNA here is from genome assembly GCA_003316355.1 of Tuber calosporum. Lineage (NCBI taxonomy): Eukaryota > Fungi > Ascomycota > Pezizomycetes > Pezizales > Tuberaceae > Tuber > Tuber calosporum. The sequence continues at coordinate 10,060 of QFET01012289.1, forward strand.
TTAAATGGAGCAGCCGCGTAGTATAGGTTTTCATGTGGCCCGGGAGGTCACCTGGGGAGATTGTGCCAAGGTCATATGAGTGGATTGTTCCTTGTACGGTAGGGGAAGAGTAGATGGTATTTGAGAGGGCGTGTTCTAGTGGCCTTAGAAATTGGCTCGACCTGACACATGCCCATGCTTATTGTGCTTATCATTCTTGGCCTGCAGGTCGAGCACCTTAGCCCGAAAAACCGGAGGTTGTACCTAACTGTTGGGCACAATACAGGACACGACCAGCTCAGCTGGAGGCTGGCTTCAACTTTTATTTGCCCGCTTCATGAACTATATTGCGTAAGGATACACTAATCTTATCCATATTGCTAGAACATTCTAAGCTCTTGTGGAGAGAATCCAGTTATATGTATTCACAGTAGCCCATTTCAGCCAATCCGTCCCAGCCCCGGCCGCGCACCCGTAGATTCCCATAACCCAGCCTAGCCTAACCTACCCAGCCATTCCCAGAAACACCCAGATGCAAGAAAAGGGACAAAGATGCAAGAAAGAAAATAGCAAGCCATAAAAGCCCACTCTACTTCGCCCTAATAATATCCCTATTCAACAAAGCCCGCAACTCTGGGCTAACATTTGGCACAATCTCTCCATTTCGCCCCTCGACATTTTTGCCCTTGTTTACGGCGCCCCCAGGCGTCAGTGCCCCACAGCTACTAGTGGAACCCACACCACAAGTGCTTTCTGTCCTTCGCCTCCTCATTACGCCACTACCCTCCCCGGGTGCGACGAAGCCGCTCTTGCGATCTGCGGCCTCAACCATCCGTTGGAATTTGCAAAATAACGTTTCGGCACGGACCCGGGTTGATGACAGTTCTATAGTTGTGGAAAGTTCGTTGATGTATTTTAGGACTTCGTCAAACTGTTTCAGATCTGTTCCGAATTAGCGTGATTCACCGTGATAGCAAACGGATAACTTACGGTCCATGATAACATCCCGATGCTTTTCCAGTATTGCCAAGGCGATGAACAGGTGGAACTGGCTGCTGAGGAAATTTGTCCACATCGTCTCCCAAAGCCTGAGCACGTCGTCCCACCTGAACTCCCGCTTGTACCAAACTAACAACATCCTGAAGAAGAAGAAAAAGTTGGTTGAGTCCGCACTCTCCAGGTGTGCATATAGTTTTGGATCCATGAGCTGGACAAGGTGATCCAACGCTACGAGCTGCGCCCTCATCCCAGTCTGATCCCTCAAGAAATTCCGCTCCATCCGCTCCATGAAGCCAACAAACGCCCAGAAGGCTGCCGCATCGTCCTGCAATACCGCGTAAATAGGTGCCAAAAGATCACTCATACCCTGCACATAGCCGAGATCGGTGTTGTACTCATTATATGTCAAAAGCATATCCTTCATCTGCTCCAGGTGAACGTTGGTGCCAGTTTCGGCGAACGGAGAATCAGGGTCCGGATGCGGGATATCCTCACCCGCAAAGATTGACACGCTACGATCGGTGCGGTGGACGTCCTTCTCTGTATTTCGTACCGCAAGCGCTGGATCAGTTTAACTGTTCAGCAGCATGGTGGGATCGTTCGATAACACATACCTATACGATTCTTCTGGTCTCTCCAGTACTCATCGTTGTTTCTCCTATCCAAGTCATCCCACCATTTTCCCTTCAATCGAACATACTCGTCTCTCTTGCTGTTCATCAGAGCAACACGCTCATCCTTGGTGCTATCCCAAGGGTAAATATCCAATAGCCACAACCAAATTTCCTTCCTTGTAGCTCCAGGCTCTACCCCACCGTGGAATATACGCTCCTTGACCTCGCTGACCGTAATACTTAATTTCCCGGTTTTCGGGTCAAACCACCTATTCCATTCCTCCAATGACACTGGCTTCCTTTTCTCTGAGTCCAATTTGGTACTCCCAGACTCGAGATCTAGAATCTCAAACTCCCCAACCGCCGAATCCTCCAACTCCAGTGCATCCTTATTAGTCCAGACGACCGGGCGGTCTTGTTGCCTCTCCTTCTCGCTTTGCTCTGCAATTCCCATAGCCCACCGCGCAAGGTATAGCCTAGCGGAATCGAACTCATCCTGAAGATTGACCACATCGGGATTCTTCAAAAGTCTCCTGACCTGTAGAGGGACCTTCGGAGAGTCAAGGATATCCTCTGCGGTCCTCCGAGTAAACCTTGTAACACGGGAAATCCTTTCCAAGAAGCCCCATCGCGCTTCCTTAAACATCTTTGTCAAAGGATCCATCCCGGCTCCACTAGACGCTGAGCTTTCCCCTACATGGCCAACTGTGGTCGGTTTCGAGCCGAATGATAGGAGGTCCTCTTGACTAGGCTCGACAAGGTAAACACTGGGCTCCACCTCACTCCTCTCGACCCTCACGTAACGCCTTAACCACCTGAGCACCTCGTCCCCGCCCCAAAACAAGCCGCCCCCTTCACCAAATGGATCGAAATTAGCTCTAACCCGTTTTTTTGATTGAGCGATTGTCGACGCACACTCCGAATCATGAAAGAACAACGCGGGGAACGAGTCACCAACACGGGTGTTAATAACGACACTTCCCCACCACCAACCCAAATTCGGAGGCCGAATGAGCAATGAATAAATCTCTGAGACTGGAACAGCGAATGCATAATTTCCGACACATGACGTTCCCGGGGCGTATACGGTTGCCGGTGGCGGGGGAACCAAGTAAGACTGTCGTGGCGGTGCCTCAGCATCGATAAGGTCTACCTTAACATAAGTGTCGTAGGCATCGCCAAGTGCCGATTCTGGTAGCCAGGCTAGAAGTAGCGTCGTGGCGACCGCAGGCGGGGTCGAAGGACTGTCGCTCGGAGGAGGCTTTTGTTGAACAAGTGCTACAAAACCAGGGATATTATCAATTTTCGATGGCGTTGGATGCACATAAACCTACACTCCCAATGAATATTAATTCAAGAACATAAAAGCATAGATAGCATAGGATGAGATCCTCCAATAGTTTAGTTTCTCATCTCGCTTGTGTAACCAACAATCACAACAAGGCAAATAAACTCGCCTTTGATTTTGAATACAATAGTTTCACACTCCGTCCAGTGCTCGTGTTCGTGATAGTGCTGTATCCGTTCTCGTCGTCGTCAGAGATGTCGTAGTATGAAGCTGTAGGAGAAGCCGGAGGAGTGAACTTGTGCGGAAATTTTGTGGAAGACATCTGATCAAAGACTGACCAACAAAGAGTTGTAATGAACAGAACCAGGGCCCGGGAATGCTGCAGGTATGATGGCAGGGAAAGTCCCTTGTACTTATGACTATCAAAGCGGGGTTTGGAGTAATAGTGGAAGCCGAAGAACCCTCACTTCAACCTTCCTAGGGCGAGAAAAGGAAGATTCAGACGACACTGCAGCAGTTGAAGGTAAAGAGTGGTAGAGTGAGGTGAGAATAGGGGATTCGCGCTGGCTTTGGGAAGTTTGGCATGAGGTTGCGTGGCGGGGGATGACGCGCGTGTCGATTCAGCCACATTTTACTCGCATGGAGGCAACGTAAGTTTTATGTCTTAGTGATCACTCCGTAATCTGCCTGATGCCAAACTTCCTCCTACTAAAACTTCCAAGTGCTCAGCCCTAACTTTTTTCATTCTCTCAAGAAAAGAAAGAAAAAAATTACTACGAATACAAGAAATGCCTTCCTCCGAAGTGGATAAGGCTGCCGAAAAAGCCGCTGCCGAGAAGGAAGCCGCCGAGCAAGCTGCCTTGCCTTACCAATGGAAACAAACCATTGCCGAAGTCGACGTTACCGTTCCAGTCCCGCAAGGTACTCGTGCTCGGAATCTGGTAGTAGAAATCAAATCGGAGTCGTTGAAGGTTGGGTTGAAAGGACAAGAACCCATCATGGAAGTTTGTCTCCCATAATCCCACCTGTGTGTCACTTATTAACAGGCGATAGGGCAAATTTCCCAAACGTATTGTCCTCGATGAATCAACCTGGTCTCTTGAAGACCAAAAATCCGTCGAGATCCATCTAGAAAAGGTCAACAAGATGGAATGGTGGGCCCACGCTCTTACCCACCACCCCCAGATCGATACCTCAAAGATTCAACCCGAGAACTCAAAACTCGGAGATCTTGATGGAGAAACTAGAGCTATGGTCGAGAAGATGATGTACGACCAGCGCCAGAAGGAGATGGGCAAGCCCACTAGCGATGAGGAGAAGAAGGTGGAAATGCTGAGGAAATTCCAGCAGCAGCATCCTGGTGGGCTATCCCTTGCCCCTTGATTGATTGATGTGCTATGCTAATGAAGACAGAAATGGATTTCTCCAATGCAAGGATGGAGTAGTGGATATCTGCGTTGACTACCCATGCACGACTAAGTGTTGGTTAATCGCTTGTTGGGGGCACCTGGGGCAAACCGGTAAATATATCTATGAATCAGACTCCAACCGTATTAACTCAGAGGCTTTATCCTGGAGCTCTTTACGGCCGTTCCGGGGACAAGTAAAAAAAATGAAGCAAATCAAAGCACTTATCTTCTTTAGATATTACCCCCCCTCTTTTGGTTGATACACTCTCTGTTTTTGTTTGCCCACAGTATAGTTTTATTCGAGCAAACGGATGATGCCCAACTAGTATCCGTGGAGGTAAGCGTCGGTTGTTCCATGCTACCATAGCCACAAATGTCAGCTCCCACATAAATTTACTTACGGTACTCTATATCAGACAGTGCCCAAAGAAGGCAAGTGCCACGGAGAGTTTCAACTCGTGACACCGATACAACTGCCTAGATGGCACTTGTGTTCTCCCACTTGTATACCAAGTACCCAAAAACTCCTTATAACACTACCGTATTACAAGAATTCCCGAACCAACCCAGCATAGTTGCAAGTCCCCCTTCATTAAAACCCAACACCATCCTGTAGCCCACTTGCTGAACAGACGAGTTTACTACCCCGCCTCATACCCTCCCCCTACTCACCAACCGCTTGCCCACTCGATATTAGACCATTAGCCTATAACCAAACACCTACCATAATTAGAGTCTCAGTAGCACTAATCTGCCGTTCTATCATACCAACCCCAAACTATCATACCAACCCTAAATCGGGCGACCAGGGAAAAAGAAAGAAGAAAAATCTACTCGTAGGTGTTTGGTAGTGTATACGCGGCCATTGCGTAGCACGTAGGTGAGGCGTTCGTTAGACTACCCCTACATATCTACTGGAGTATTGTTATTTTTTGTTAAATGGGTGGTCTCTAGTACTGGTGGAAAGGTTGCAGCTAGGGCGCTACGAACCCAGAAAAGTTCGCTGGTTGACTGTTCTGAGGCACTTGTTCTGAGCGGCTGACAGCTCAATATAGGATCGTGGCTCAATTTTGGAGCTCAGGAGATGACTGTGGCTTTATACAATCTAAACCTGATTCTGTTATTTTATTATTGATTGATTTTTCTCAACCTAGGTTGTTGCTTAATATCAGAAACAATTAGTTTGATATTTTCTGTTTATATGCTTCAAGCGTATTTAGTTTCTTGATATATACTATTAACTCATCAAGAAAAGGCTTATATTCAGCATGATCAACTCTCTTGTTTGCCTTTCTGGATGTGGCAATTGCATTATTTGCTTTTCTCCCTCTAAATCCTATTTTTTGTGCTGTTTGACATCCTTTAGATGTATACAAAACTTCTCCTTTTTGAATTGTCTCCTATTTGGTGCTCTTTATAGGATATTGCTTGTCTTCTCTACTGTCTGCGTATTCTGTAAATGCACAATTTGCTAAAGTCTCGGCTTGGGCTTGAGCCAATGCACATTGCAGTAACCTTGTAAACTTTTAACAAAAAGTTGGCTATATATCTTTTACATACTACTGTAATTCTTTTTATGGAACTCTCAATGTTAGAATAGTAAGAAGTAGCATAGATTGGGAATCAAGCATAGAGGCTGTTGGCTCGGGGAGGATTAGTAGGCTACAGTTAAATATGTTGAAAACAACAAAGGTCTTCGTTAATACTATAAGGATAGGAGGAGGGGTATAAATTGATTTGTCTTCAATAGAAAAGAGAAGTGATAAGTAATTGATAGAAGGATGGGTGGATTTATAGTATTAAAGGTGATAGTACTGTGAGGGAGAGAGTCTGAATACTTACCTAATTACGAACTTATCAAATACAAAAGATTATAGCAAAGAGACATAACAAAAGTGCAAACTTCCTGTTCAAATAATATTGTAATAGATGTGGCATAATAAGGTAACCATATTGACAAAACAAAAGATTAAAAGTGAAAGGGATAGAGCTAATAAATGTTACGATCCTATGTTGTCTACAGATTTCCAACAGTTAACTACTTCTTTTAAGGTATCCTAATGATGATACAGTTGCCCTAGAGATCCATGGACTATTGTCAAGTTGAGTGTGCTTGTAGCGTTAATTTCAAGCATCAATGGAATAGTACTATCACAACTAATAGTACTAATTATGGATACACTATCATGGTTAGGCCTATCCATATATTGTATTGATAGCTAAAGCCTATGGCTCCTAGTATGCAATGCTGATAGTACAATGAATATAAAGAGGTAAAGCAATTGTAAAGCAAAGAACTTCGATAGTTGCATGAAGAGCCCTAACTAGAGGCTATTTTTGTTCATTTATTTATTTGAGCCTGCGCCAATTAAAACCTGAATGTTGAGTGGATGGTTAAGAGTAGGAAAATGTGTTGAAACCTGAGCGACTTGTGAAAAATGGTTTGAGATAGGTCTCTTGTTATGTTAATCATATCTTTGAAGAGTAATTAGCCAATCAAAAAAAAACTTTAATATTAATCTAATAGCATTAAAATTTAACTCAAATACACTAGCCTTAATATATGAAGTTGAAATTTGAAAATGATATTTATTTGTGTATTCTTAAATCTGGTTTTTGTAGATAGAGAAACATATATATTTTATAAGTTACATTGTCCTGCTATGAAAAATAATACATAAGCCACCTATTTGTTATACAAATGAGAAATAGTATAAAATTTTATAATGTAATAGTATATACAGGGCCTTGTCAGAAGTGTTCGTGATCTGAGACAAGTTTAAATATGGTTGCACAATGTGCCTGGTGGGATAATTGTGGGTGGAATTATCAATCGTCCTTGTGTGTGGGCAAGTATATGTTTGCGTGCACAATCAACCCCCTACCACCACTTTTCAATGATTAATAGTCAATAATCAATGATCAACTATGTATATTTTAGAGTAACAAAATAATAAATAAAGCTTGTTAATACTTTGTATAATCTCTCCTTGCCTGCAATACTGCAGCTACTCTATCAGGCAGTGATTTCCACAACTTTTCAAAAAACTCCAGAGGAATTGTCTCCTAAATTAAAGGTAACACTGGTGCAAACTTTGTCCTAACAGCTTTCTTTCTTGCATGTGGTATCTTCAACTTTAGAGTATTGCCAGTGCAATGACTTTTTAAGCTCAACCCATACATGCTTAATAGGATTTAAATCACAGGAGTGAGAGGGATGTTCTACCAATTCAATACAATTCCTTTCAAACCAATTTAAAATACTATAAGCCTTGTGAAGAGCGGTATTGTCTTGCTGAAAAAAGATATCTTCAAGTTGGATACCAAAGGAAATCATGTCATAAATAACAGGAAAAAGATATATTCTGAAATGTCTAACATACCTGGTTCAATTAACATTTTGGGACACAGGAACCAAAGAACCTTTTCTCTTGCCTCAAAAGCACCCCCATACCAGCAGTGAAATTTCCTTATCCATCTCCTTTATGTGGACACAATCTGTAAGCAACTGCTCCACAGGTTACCTGGAAACTAGCTCTTACCTAAGATCTTTAGATTCCTCCATACTGCACTCATCACTGCAAATAACTCTCCCAAACTCCTCAGCTGTTCAATCCTTATGAGTATTAGTCTAGTTTAATCACTTAGCAATATGCACATACTGGAGCTTTGGTCGAGATTTGGCTAGCCATTTCTTGATATTGGCATTTGTGAGTATTTTGTCAAATATAAATATGTTAAAAAATCATGTCCTATGACTCAGGTGAGTTCATGGAATTGAGTGGTACCAGTAGAGAGAGAAACACACAGGGCATATTTATCATTTAAAGTTGATCTAGTCATTGACGACATGGATTTGGTGGTATGGATGATGGTGTGACAGTTTAGCTGGATGAGACTCAGTCTATAATCTGGGTGAGGAATAATATTCCGTGATTGGCGTTGATATTCATGAGCAAGGAAGGTCTTAATAGTTGGCTATGACCAGCAAATAATTTAAGCAATATGAGCAATATTCAGTAGGCAGTAGAAATATCCGATGATCATGCCTGTTTGAACATTGGTCATATCTGTTCTGCAGGTCTTAAGAGTTCGCTTTTGTTTTTTTGTATATATTTGGTTCAGTCAACTATTGGAAATTCAGGTTTATTAAGTTGGAGGGTACCTAGTAGAAGGATAGTGCAAATAGAAGACAGGTACAGGTACAGTCACAATCAACACAGCAGTATTTGGTGAGTTGGCATTTGGCATGGTTGCTTGGTAAGCAATCACAAATAGATCTCATGTGGTACTGTAGAACTGTAAGGTGTAACATGTGTACATGTTCCAGTACCTCTATTACTACTCTCGTTAGCCTTTCCTTTGTCAGATTACATTCATTTGATTTGATTTCATTTGTATTTGATTTCCCTACCGTAATCCCTAGATTCCAGCGACCTGATTACTATATGCTTTGTAGCATTGGCAGGATTGTGCCCCAGGAGTTCGAAGGGAAGGAACAGGTCATGTATACCGGCGGTAGGATAAAGGCAGTATTGTGGGGAAGTCCAAGGCTTTCCAGGACTCCGGCAGGGCCACAGGATTTCGGTAGCTGTACACTTACCGGTAATGATAGTGGCTACGGGTTTCCAGAGCCTCAGCTCTTGCAGAAAAGATTTCATGTATTTAAGAGTGGTCTCCTGGCTAGTAGGAGACATCAGACTAGAGACAGATGCCTAGATAGTGAATACACTTGGTTGAACGGCGATCCTATTGTTCCCCTTCGCTCTATAAACCATTCTATTGTACTCCCATGGTGTTAGGCACATGTGTATGTGGTACTGAATTCAGTACTGCATTCATACGAAAAATGCGGTGAAAAACCTACTCATACCCCTCCGGCCCCTTTGTTGGGCCCACACGTTTCCTGCGGCACCTACGGCAAAAGCGTCCCCTCACCAAAAAACCATAAAATGGCGCACCCCTCATAACACTATATACGTCGTCGCCGTCCTCCGACCGGATGCTGTTCGCAGGCTATATGAAGAGGGAGTCTTGGCCGTGCCAATGCAACTGGAATCAAGTGCATCGGACCAGTGTCCGCAGAGTTATGGCTATTCCTGTAAATCCTTCGCTGGGGGTGGTCAAAGGTGACGGGACGCTCCGAACGAAATTGAGAATATGTTAAGTGGGTTCCAGGGAAACACTGAGAACACACTTAGACCCTGATTGCAAGCCTAGAAAGGTCCATAGACCTATCGGAACAAGTCGATAAGGAGAGGCGGAGCCAAAAAGATATGGTATGAGACCGATCGTAAGCTCCAGTCATCCTGAAAGCCGTCTGCAAGCTGCCGGTAGTATTGGGAGGAAGCAGATTGGTCGACAACCATGCTGGCCACTTGGTGTTCTAAGAAACCATTGGTAGATTCCATGATGGACTGCCTGGTTTAAACGGCGGAAGAAGGAACAGCTTCTCAGACTGATAAGGGTACTACACCCTCAGAGAAAGTTGAGCTTTGATGTGTCCGTAAGCCGTGGGGGGAACCATATTCCCAGGGTTAAATCGCCTTCGCACTTGGATCATCAAAGATAGTTTGTGAGAGAAAGTACATAGTTGTATAGAAAGTAGTAGTAGTCCGCGAACACTCAGACGCGGGATATAAATATCGTAGTACCTCCCGAGCTTTAGCCATCATCAAGCAACGGAGAAGAGATCTTATCAATATCATAAGTTTTTACTTAAAAATCTTTACCTACTTGCCTTCCTAGACAATATCCGTTTACGAAGAAAGATTTATGCCTAGTCCGATTCGTTTGCCTTTAGAATCGACTACCCTTAACAGTATATTGATATTTCTCCTTGTTACCAAGGCTCTTTACATGACTACTGGACACCTCCAAGTCATACCTCAGGAATCACATGAGCTCATAGCTGATTCAACACTCCTCGACGAGCATCTGCTCGAACTACGCCCCTCAAAATACCTCTCCTCATTCGAAGAAATACTTGAAAACTCACTCGCAGAGATTCAATTTTATATACCTCAGGAACCCTCCTGGTTCACCAGTCCCCTACTCATCCCTACCGAAGCAGATTTCCAAGAAATCTACCAACACTTCTACGGTCCCACCTTCCGGTGGAAACCGTTCCAAGACTATGATACTGAAGAAGAAGGAACCTCGAGATCTTTCAGCTTTACCTCCCCCTCCTTCACCCCATCTCTTTGGAAACTAGGAAAACATTCAGAGTCCCACTAAAACAAGATGGCCCGAAAATTGACTGTCGACACGGACCAAGCCATGTCGGAATTTGAGGAAGTTTCTCTAGTTGGAAGCGACTATGCACCTGGACGCTCCAGGTCACCTTTGGCACTCCACCACCTGTCACAGCCAAGTGGAGTGAGAAAGTCAGCCCCAGGAACTCGATCAAGCACTCCCCGTCCCCCTGACGACAGAAATCCAGCAATGGAGATATTAGCAGAACACATTGCCCAGGTAATGAGCTGCTTCGATCGTACCCTCCAGGAATCAGTTGATATGCAACATCTGACCTACCGTGAACTATCTGGTCAAGCTCAAGATCAGGCAAACCAACTCCAGCACCATGCTCAACGGATAAGCCGTGGAGAGCAAATCATTGGCCAAGAGTTGAAACAAGTGAATTCGGGACTTGAAATGTTAGCAACCGAAACCGCCGCACTTCAAGATGCAACCACCAAACTGCAGGAGGCAAAGTTGCGGGCGCAGGAAGAACGGGCTGCACACCATGAAGCGGTAAGTACCCAACTTCATGCTAACATTGGGACAACAGGACAAGAGTCGCTGGATCGAGACCGCCAGCTACAACAGGCGTTGGCGAGGCAAAAAGCAGAACTCCTACAAAGACAAGTCGCCGCACAAAAAGAACATGAACGGACCAGAGAGGAGTTACGAGGACTTCACCAGTACCTGAAACAGGAGCGGGTGGAAAGGGCAGCCTATGTGGTTAGGCAGAATGCCGCAGCTGAGCAACTATATCAAATGTTGACTCAGATGAATGAAACATTGGTGCAACTACAAGTTGCGAGGAACCCACCAAGCGTGTGGGAAACAGTGGCACCACAGCCAGTGGAAAATCCGGGCTTGGAGAAAAGGACCACAGCCGATGGTGGAGAAGAGTTTCGGTTCATTCCCCGAAGAGACAAAGGAAAGGCAGTCGACCATAGTGACGGAAATGGAAATGGCGGAAAAGAACCACCCCCGCCTCCTCCGGCGAATGCACCCAACCCGAGAGATGATGACCCGGGGTCTGAAGATGGAGGTGGCCCCTCACGCCGAGGAAGTGAGCCATCACGAAGACCCTTACCTGGTCAAAAGTTCGAATCCGAAGCGGATGCATGGATGTACCGGCTGGGGCAAGCATTGTCCAGGACTAACCGCCACCAAGCGGATCCACCATTCAAGTTTGAGAATAACCCTACTCAGGATGTACGGGTATGGTTATTAAATTGCGAGGACTACTTTGGGAGAAACCCATGGTAATGGGAAAACGATGAGGAACGGATCAAGTATGCGTTAGGAAGAATGGAAGGAACTGAGGTGGCACCCTTCTCGATAACATATCGCAAGATAATGACTGGGGACCTCGGATTTCCAAATTATGAGGGTTATGATTTCTGGATCACTTTCGGAGCCGAAGTTACAGAACGATTCTCAGTACTACATAAGGCACAAAAGGCCTTAGCCGAAATGGAGAAGGTATGGAATTCAGGGGATATAGAGAAGTATCTCCTCACCATGGAAAACTACAACATCGAGGCGGAAGTATCTGGTATCGCTTGGAGAACTATAATTCAACGGCAAGTCCCTATTGAGGCCATGTGTACGCTATCACATGAGAATCATGACTTGGATAGCGAATGGATAAAGGCACTCCGCAGGGTTACCAAAGCTGAAGAATCGTTCAAGGAACAACAAGGGCTATTCAGTGAAAACGACACGGGGAAATTTGACTTCCAGAAAAGGAAATGAGAGGTGGAATCAAAACCTCGCAAGACCACTGCTGGAAATAAAAAACGGAAAACCTATACAGTAGCTGAAAAAGGTGCATACAAATTGAAAAAACTAGCGGAGAAAGGGAAAAAAGCCCCCGCTGAAGGAAAGGTTGAGCATACAAATTGGGTGGAAGCTCATAAAGGAATCCCTAAGGACAAAATTGAAGAACGAAAGAAAGCCAACCAATGCACACGTTGCATGTAGGCCAACTATACTTGGAAGTTCTGCAGGAAACAGCCACAAGTATCGGTTATAGGGCAGAAACGGGGAAATTTCAAGCCCCAATATCGACCACCCCTGATAACAAAGGGGCAACCAGCACCCACTACTAGGGTAAACAAAGTCAACCAGCCCAGGATTTGGGAACTGGAGGACATGGATGAAACCTAAAAAAGGTTTTCAGGCACCGGCAGCCACGGCGACCGGGTACTTGGTTATGGACCCTTTACCGAAACTGAAATCAACAAGGGGGCTCAACCTCTGCAAGGTCCTACTAGCAGGTATTCTGCGCTTCTCCGCGGGAAGCTCAAAACCAAAGCGAGAGTCACGAAAAGCAATCCAGTCCTACGGGAGTACCGCAGACCTAAGAGTGACCGGCGAGCAAGAAGTGATTAACTTGGACGGCGGCTCGTGGTAGTACGGGACTAACTCTTGGAACCTGAAACTCAAAAAGAAGAAAGCGGAGCGTCACACCTTGCTGTATATCGGACCTCAGTACGGAAGACGGTCAACCAAACCCGCATCCTTATAAAGCCCTAAATCCTTACAAGAGATCCAAGGAAGAGTGGACAGACCAGCGCTGACTCGGGACTTTTAAGAGTGACAAGGGAAAATCAGTCGAGCCTGGATCATGAGAAGCCTTCCAGGAACGAAATATATATCAGGTCGGCTGGACAACGGAATAGTTGAAGAAACGGAACAGGATACCGGACATCAAGAAATATGAACTGGAAGAGAATGAGTAACTACGGCTACCTACTCCACACGCTAAATGGAGCGGGGTAAATCCGTCCCAAACCTGGACTCCAGCTTTGTGGACAGGATAGGTACGATAGATTCGGGAGGGAAACGAGGCGATGCATGAAGAATCCCCAGAGCCCAAATACGCTGATATAGTCAAAATGATACGAGTACGGCTCTAGTAAAGACAAAAGCGTGCGTTGAGAAGGGCAAATGGCATGTGTATGGGAACCCTTCGGCAAGGGGTAAAGACCGCTAGTAGTGGGCCGTCCAGTACACCAAAGACAGATATTTTAGTTTGTCTCAGGAGGCTTAAATAGCCGAAACTGTGCGGGCATGGTAACAAACACCCTAAGTTACCACAACAACGAAAATGTCCTACAAAAGACCTGCACAGGCCCTCAGCGGCCCTAATTAAAGAAATAAAACCTAAGCACCTGCCTCACCTTATTATTCATGCCTAGAAGGCAAGGCAACCATTGAAGCAAATGGCGAACAGATCCTGATCCGCGTTCTATTAGACTCAGGGTCTAATATATTCCTAATTAACCAAGAGCTGGTTAATAAACATCGCATACCATACCACACACGCACAAACAGCTTAAACATTTACACCTTTGAAGGAACCACAGCTGCAAATGGGTGAAAACACTACACACATCCTATTCTCATACAGATCAGGAAGAACGCACACCGATCTCACATTTCTTGCGAAATTGCCAATGCTGGCAAATATGACCTCATCATCCCATTTGGATGGTGGCATACAGAACATCCCAAAAGGCACATTGAGGATGCGCAAAAATGGACTTTTAAAGATGAGAAATGCCAAAGTCATGTTAATGATAACGGCATAGACTTGACATTTGAATGGGATGAGACAGTGGCATAAGACCCAGAAGCACGATACATTGGAAGAATCGAAATAGCACCCACTCCAGAGTCAAAAGGAATTCTGCAAATACCTCAGGAATACGGTGAATTCAAGAGGGTTTTTGCACCAGAAACAGCAGAGAAACTAGCTGGAAGAAGAATGTTTGAATACGCCTTGACTTGATACCTGGCGCGGTACCGCCATGGGGCCCGATATATCCTATGTCAGCCCACCAGCTGGATTTGCTTAGCAAATACCAGCAGAATATGCAGGATCAAGGAAAAATCGTGGAATGCAAATCTCCTGCTGGGGCTCTAATTTTATTTGTCCCTAAACCAGACAGTTCAAGGAGGCTTTGTGTCGACTACCGACAGTTAAATAAGCTGACGGTGGCCAACAAATACCTGCTACCCCTAATGAGCGAGCTCTGGGACCGTGTGGCTGGGGCCCAAATATTGACTAAGCTCGATTTAAACGATGGCTATCACCTCCTAAGAATAAAGGAAGGAGATGAGTGGAAAACTGCATTTTGGACCCGATACGGCCACTTTGAATATAAAGTAATGCCATTTGGGCTGGTAAACGCGCCGGCCACATTCCAGGCCATGATGAATAAAATTCTACGAGAATTTTTAAATCATGGAATGGTGGTCTACCTTGATGACATCCTAATTTACTCCAAAACAGAGAAAGACCACGTCGACTTGGTCAAGAGGGTACTCTCTCGCTTGGAAGAATATGATCTAGCGGTATCAACCACTAAGTCAGTTTTTCACGTCGATACAGTGGAGTTTTTGGGTTATATTGTGGCCATTGATGGAGTTACCATGAGTGAAAGAAAGGTCGTGAGCATAAAAAATTGGAAGGCAGCAAGGTCTGTCAAGGAGGTGCAAATATTCATTGGCTTTGCCAATTTTTACCCACGTTTCATCAAGGATTTCTCCAAAATCTGCAAACCAATACCGAAACGTTGAAGGTCGACCCCAGAAAATTCAGCTGGGGGCCTGAACAAGAGGGGGCATTTGAAGAACTCAAGAAAAGATTCATCTCTGCCCCAATACTCTTTCATTTCTACCCTGACAGAGAAACAATTGTGGAAACAGATGCTAGTGATTTTGCTCTAGGATGCGTCCTCTCACAGTTTAATGACAAAAAGCTACACCCGGTGGCTTTCCACTTACGGAAGCGGAGCTCAGCTGAGCGAAATTATGAGATCCATGATAAGGAACTATTGGCGATTCTGGAAGCATTTGAGGAGTGGAAACAGTATCTGGTCGGGACAGAGAAACTAGTGACTATCTACACTGATCACCAGAACCTACAGAACTTCCTTAGAACTAAGGTATGGAATCCGCGACAAATACGATGGGCACAGCAACTAGCGAACTACAATTTCAAGATTGTTTACTGACTGGGAAAGCGAGGCGGAAAGCCAGATGCACTAAGCCGACAGCCTGAGTACCGTCCTGAGGAGGGAGCTGCGCATTGCGAACTGTCAATACTCAAGCCTTCTCACTTCCAAATCACACTGGTGCACTTAAATCAGCCTAAAAGGGAGGAAAGAATAATTGGCACAGAGTCTACTGATTTCCTGCGAATAAAATTGCAAACTCCAGAAGCACGAATGCCAATAAAAGGGTCCCGACTATCAGCCGGACATGACCTGTACGTACTAGAGGACTTTATAATTCCGGCCAAAGGACAATGATTGGTGGAAACTGTGATATCTATCGGATTACCAAAAGGAACCTACACATGGTTGGCACCATTCAGTGGAATGGCCTCCAAATTGGGGATCAGCATTGGCGGAGGAGTAATCGACACTGATTACACCGGAGAAGTCAAGGTTATCATAATGAACCATGGAAACCAAGATTGCCAGGTTCGCAAAGGGGACCGAATGGCACAAATGATCATTGAGAACATACACATGGCGGAGGCGATGGAAGTGGACGGACTAGCAGGAACTGCAAGGGGCAAAGGCGGATTTGGAAGCACAGATGTATCCCGCAGACAATCAACTGGAACAAAAACCCAGGTAGTGGTTGCATACTTGCAAGCGGACCAGGCTGAAAATGAGTTACTTGATGAAACAGACCGTCAAGTAAGACAAGACAAAGGGATACTCCTAATGTCTAATGCTATAATGTCCAAGGTTGATATTAGGAAATATGACCAGACGTTATTAAAAACCATCAAAGAGGCAGGCCAGAACGATCAAGACTGGCAGGAACGCAAGCAAGAGTTGGAAACGTTAACCAACGAGGGCAAACCATTACCAAGTCACTGGGCAGTAACTGAAGGACTGATATACTATAAGGATCGCTTATACATTCCAGACAACGAACAGCTGCAGACAACTATAGCCAAAGGTTGCCACGACTCTAAGGTAGCTGGACACTTTGGACAGGAGAAGACTCTGGAATTTTTACCAGAGACTTTTATTGGAAAAGGCTGACAGCGTGGATAAATCACTACGTACGGTCATGCGATGAATGTCACCATAATATATCCCCAAGACATGCGCGGTTCGGTCTGCTGCAGCCTCTAGAAGTCCCGTTCGCAGCCTGGTGTCCCGATTGGTGACTAAGCAAGGCAGAATTTCGTATGACTTATAGTTATGAGTCACAAGGTTGTTATATTTTGCACTATGAGTCAATAGAAGTCATAGGGTTTCACATGATGCACACTTGTGCAATCATTGTTATGTTGTAATTGGTTGATCGTGTGCATGACTCACATTTGTGAGTCATATGATATAATGATTTTCGCACATGACTCACACTATGAGTCATGGGTTTCGCGCATATGACCACTTTAGGGCACATGACTTATTATATAAGTTATGATTGGTTGGCACGCGGCGCAGTTAACCCAGAGGAGTCAGCTGATGGATTTCATACTATGACTCACTATAAGTCATAGAGGTCGTGTGACTCACAGGCATGAGTCACCAGGGTTAGGGTTGAGGAAGAGTGCCTATAAATAGACATCTAGGCGACCTGTAGTTAGGACTCTTCACGCAACCATCTAAGTTCTTTCCTATACAATTACTTTACCTCTTTACCTTTCCATTCCCTATTGGCGTTGTGCTATAGGAACCATAGGGTTCAGCTATCAAGACAACGTAGGCATAGGCCTAAGAGCAATAGTGGAACTCCGCCTAGTACTAGTCGTTGTAATAGTACTCCTACCCTGGTGGCTGAGATTAGCGCCACGCCCCATACCGGACTACAACAACGGCCCGGTCATATTCATGCAACCCAAAGAGAAGTAGTTACCTGTTGCAGAACCAGCTTACCGTATAGGATCGTAACATTTGGTTGCGTCACCTAAGTAACACCCAACTACAAAACTGCAGACTCTACAGATAACGACATCGACCTTACTGACGGCGAAATCGATACCTCAACACTTGGCCCGGCACTAGAAGAAGCAATTAGCACAAACCTATCCAGAAGCCAGTCACAAAGAACCACAAGTCTGGTGACCCATGAGCCGGCCTCACCAACAGGATCTCTGGAACCAGAAACCCCAAGACCAGAAAGCATGTCAGTACCGGGACCAGCAACTGCCGGTGGAGGAGCAGGAATTCAACTAGCAGGATTTACAACTGCACAGTTCCAAGAGATCCTGACTCTGATAAATCACCAGCGAGAAACAACCAACAACCGGATCAAAGTCGAGAAACCCCCTACCTTCTCTGGAACAAGCACCAAACTACGAACCTTCTTAGTGCAATGCCAACTATACTTTGAAGCAACACAAGAAACACGACATACGGAATACATCTCCTACGTCAAGAGCTTTTTAAGGGATGCAGCAGCAAGTAGGATAACCTCATTTGCAGAAGGACGCAAGCCGGAGACCTGGACTACATATGAAGATTTCACTACAGCCCTCAAAGACCAGTTTGGGGATGTGGATGCAGAAAATGCAGCAAGGACAAAACTCGACCGCCTGAGGCCACGCAAGGAACCAGTCACGGAATACTGGAATGACTTTCGCCTCACAGCTACAGAGGCGAATGAGGATGATGGTACACTAGGACGCCAATTCCTTAAAGGAATTAACTGAACGCTCCAGGACGTATAGGCAGCGGACCACATGGTAGTGGCAAATGTCGATGCCCTTGCACCCTGGGCAATCGAAAAAGAAAACCGGATCAACATGATCAAGCACCTTCAAGGAAACAACAGTACCTTTATCCAACAACAGGAAACGCCCAGGAACAATAACGGAACCAGGAAGTCGGGCAACACTATGGAAACCCGAGGCGACCCAATGGACCTGGATGCTACCAGAAGGCGTCCACGACTAAACCTCTCACGAGCAGAGTTCACAAGAAGAAGGGACAACAACTTATGCCTAGGATGCGCCAGACCTGGGCACAGACTCCGTAATTGCTGAAATGCAAGAGATGAGAAGGACTATACTAGGCAGTTCAACAGCAAGACCAACAATAATCACTGGAAACCACGAACCAACCTACACGAAATGGAGATCAGAGAAACACCTGAAGACTGGGGAAACGAAGAAAGTCCCCAGTAAGAGATGGGCTGGGGGACAACAAAACCAAAACCATCGGAATCGGCAACATCTACATGGCACTTACAAACACGGAAACATTGGAATAAGAAAAAGACCATGCCATGGTCAAAATGCGTTTACATGGTAAGGACAAGACAGTCATCATCAATGGCATGATTGACTCAGGCGCTACAGAAAACTTTATTGACAAGGAATTCAGCAACAAGCATGGCATACGAACAAAGAAAGTGAAAGAAATACGGCAAATCTACCTTGCGGACGGGGAGCCGAGCGCTATGGGACCAATTACCCATATAGCAGAAGTACCTATGGACATCGGCAGCTATAGGGAAGTGGCAACCTTCCAAATCGCAGAACTCCCCAACCATGAGGCGGTGCTAGGGCTGCCATGGTTAAGAAAACACAACCCCAAGATCGATTGGGAAAGCAATAAGATTACGTTCGATGGCGAGTGGTGTACCCGAGTATTCCTCGAAAGCTCGCCAGAAGTGGACTTAGTCCCTGAATCGGAAGCCCTGAAAGAGAACTTGGAGATACAGTTCTCCACGATCCAGGCCAAGGATGTCCAGAACATCAAAATCCAAAGATTGAGCAATACGGCCACACTCCCTACCCAGGGGTCAGCCAAGGCTGCAGGACATGACCTGTATGCAGACGAGAGAATTACGATACTGGCAAAAGAAAAAGGAATCGCCAATACCGTGATAGTTATAGGACTACCAGAAGGCACCTATGGGCGGGTGGCTCCGCGCAGCGGATTGGCAGTTA
>QFET01012293.1:0-19204 GCA_003316355.1 Tuber calosporum
CCACTCCCTCCTAGGCTTCCTGACGTTGTTTTGGTCCCTTGACTTCAACGGGATGTAACTCCGCGAGTTCTTAACGAAATCGCTTGGTTCTTTTTCCCTGGCGTAGCCAGAGATGCCCTACTATATACTCCGCGGACAGGATCCGGTCGGACGGACGGCGACGACGTATACGGTGTTACGAGAGGTGCTCCAATATTTCTTCTTTCTATGATTGTGAGCAACTGCACAAGGCGCCAGTGCTGTCGTCCGGGGCCAACGTCGGGGCCGGAGGTGGGTATTAGTCTGTGGAGTTTCAAGCCCAGAGCTCTCAAACTGCTCCTCTGGGCCCTTGTGGGAGTTATGTGCCTAACAGCCGCTCTTGCTGCTGCACTATCTGCAAAGCTCTCTATTTGGACTGTACTTCTCTTTGCTAATAGTCTTAATAGTAGAATAATTTATTATATCTCAAAACATGTTTAAATAGCTTATTAAGAAACCGATTGCGTATTGGTGCAGGGGACGTTAATGCTGCTATAGTATTAACTATTTATCCAGTTTTTGCTCTACTTCTATATGTAAATTGCCTTTACTTTAGGCTAAGCATTTTTATCAAAAAACAACTCCAAAACTACCTAAGAAGATACCGATCGAATGGGGGTCATGGGGATGATATACTGAATCTAATATTAACTCCTTTGTTCTCTTCTGCTATAGTTCGATATATAAAACCTGTTCGTAGTACTCTAGGTAATTAAGTATAAAAAACTTGTAAAGGCTCAAAATGAGGAAACAATCGAGCGGAGGTCATGGGGAGGCTAATCTGCAGGCAAAGATCATCCTCTATACATACTTTTTAATAGAATCAATAGGTAAGAACTCTTTATAGTATATAAGTTATTACTTTTCAAAACATGTAGTTAGACCTTACGAGAACACCGATCGAGCGGAGGTCTAGGGGACCCTATACTGATAGTAGTGTTATGTACCAATTTGCCTAATTTACAATATAAGTATATAATACTCTGCTTGAGTGTGGCAAGAAATATTTTTTGAATATAAAGACTTTTAGGGGCCTAAAAAGAGACTGATCGAGCGGAGGCCCACGGGACGCTATATTGGTAGTTATAATGACTACTTTAGTGTATTTGCTATGCATTTAAATGATAATCCTGTAGGGTGTAGTAAGAAGATTTTTAGGACAAAATAGCTTTGAAGATACTAGGAAGACACCGATCGAGCGGAGGTCTAGGGGCGGCTAGTCTAATATGTACTGCGCAGTCTGCTGAGAGGCCCTAATCTTATTATACATGTGGCCAATCTAATCTGTGTGACAAACTTTCCGCCACAGCAACACCAACTCCT
Source organism: Tuber calosporum (assembly GCA_003316355.1). Lineage (NCBI taxonomy): Eukaryota > Fungi > Ascomycota > Pezizomycetes > Pezizales > Tuberaceae > Tuber > Tuber calosporum. The sequence goes on from QFET01012293.1 coordinate 1,342, forward strand.
TTTTGTGGCTGTGCCACCCGTGCACAGAAATATGCCATGCAGAATGTTTAGTTACGCCCCGGCTTGACGAGGTCAGGTATTTCTATTTAAGAAGGATTTCCCCACTCTTTCCTCTTTTCTCTGTCACCATCCTCAACCATCTTGGTTCCCTTTCTCCTTCTCCTAACATGACTTTCCTCTACCACGGTCCTCATGTTTCTCTCTCCACTCTCAGCCTTCTCCATCTGCCCACCCTCTTGCGCAATCAGAACATTATAAAAAAGTAAAAAGAATAAATAAAATAATTACAAGAACAAATTAAATCTAAATGGTAAAATAAAAGTGTTATTTATAAGGAACATATCAATATACTAATAAAGAAAAGTTAAAGTAATCATCCTTAACACTATTCCAAATATTCTTTTCAGGAAAGGTAATTCTTAGATAATCACAACTGATCTCGCCTTGAAATTTCTTCTCTTAATTCGGCGCAATCAATGTTGTGATAACTAAATATGGCTAGGATAAATATCACCTATTTTGTACAACTTTGAGATTATACATAAGATACAGTAGGATATTCGCCTAGCTTGCATACTGAAATATCCACAGGTTGATAAGTATAACCAGAACAAGGAAATTGCATTTCCAATGTTCAAGTATTGAAAGCTCTCTTATAAGTCTACTCCTTCCTCCTCTTTTTCTACTACTATCTCCATTTCCACTACTTTCCTCATCACCTACTCAACCCCATCTCTCTTTCTATCTTGCTTAATCCATTGCCTATCCTTGCTACTTGTAAATCCCTCATTTCTCATGGGTCATTTTTGTTTAATTTGTTTTTCCTAAAACTGACTACTTTACTTTTCTCCAAAAATCATCAATTGGTGTAATGCCTACCTGCTCCATTGTTGACATCAGAGGTTGGCGGCAGAGTTTTACCCTGATTGGAAAGGAATGTCCATAAGTGCTGTCATTCATGCTTTGTAGGTTGCAAGTTAAAAGAAAAAAATCTAACCTGTGCTTCTAGCAGTTCTAATCAGACACTTGGTAAGGATAGGCACGGAAACGAGTATTATGCAAAGAGGTACCCAAAAAAATTAAAAGCTTTGCAAAGAGGCAAAGTTAAAGCTTCCTATGCCATACTGAAGGTTTACCATCGCTACCAATGGGAGATGCAGCAGAGCTAATACCAGATAATCGGGGCAGAGGTAGTACAGCATAAACGCTGCTTGTAGTGCGAACGTGATGGCAGCCAGAGAGAGTTTGATCATGATGTTGATGGCTACTTGAATAACCTTTGTGGGCAATGTTTTGTATGTTGAAATCTGAAAGAGGCATACTCTGAGAGTTAAGAAACAGAATACTACTATAAGGGTATAGTAAATAAATAGTTCGTAAAACCTATTAAACAGGTGGGGTGGTAGGGCAGAGATCAGGGAGTTTGCAATGTATCATGCGGCAGGAGAACTAGATGCACAAGGTTAGATAAGGGTATTGGTTGGATAAACTACTAGGCTAAGGATATGTTCTCCAAGGCTGATAACAGGGATTGGAAATGTGCTGTCAGGAGTATGACCAACTGAAGGAAGGTGTGAAGTATAATATTGATAGCAGAGGATACCTGCAAGGGACATGTAGGAGTTGCCTGGTAAGTTATGCAAAATAGATGGAAAACCTGCATGTATAAAAGGGAGATTTCTAATGTACAGGATATCTAGTGCAGGCACACCCCTTTATCTGCAAAAGAGAAGAACAGGGATCCCAGGCTTGAGTGAAGATCCGTGGGTTTACAATGGAGATGGACTGGAAATGGAGGTTATGGGAATGGAGGGCGGTGAGGGGCCAGGTCAGGAGTGGGTATTTCCTTGTAACGAAGGTTTACTTATACAAGGAAGAGAAATGTCAAGTTTGTCACAGTAGGAGAGAGATCTGGTGGTCTCTGATCCTGGAGCAAACGACTCGGCTGGTCTACCACTTCGCACATATCATATCATTGTTGACCAGGCAGTTAAAGGGACATTTATGGATTTGGGGGAGATGGATAGACGCTGTTTGGCCTGCAATGAATGGCATAAAGTCTCATAGCAGTCATCCAACCAACCTCGCCACAGGGACGTCAGCTATGAGTCATGATGAAAGAATGAGAAAGTGCAAATAGAGGCTATGCGTGCACTGCCTGAGCCTATCAATACCCTAATGTGTGGAGAGTTTACCTAGTCAAGGGCATTCCGGGAGGGGCTATGCAGGTGTAACTCTCCAATTGCATTTACCAGCATCAAGTTCAATATGGATAACTGGACTGGTGAGATTGGTGGGTTATTCCAATTATTCCAGGTGCATGGTGCTGTATATCATAGGCAGGGCCCGCTGGTACCTGCAGGTGATCAGGATGCCCTTTATTCCCAAATCTACCTCTATGATTGAGCCTTTACAACATCAATCAGAGCTCCCTGTGTACTATAGGTACATGTCAATTACATTCAGTCCTTCACCTTGACGCTGCATCAGTCCAACCATCTTATCCAGCAGTACCTCACAGAGTAGGACCAGTTTGCAGAGGTGTCCACCTCAGAAGACAACGCCAGAATTGTCGTTAATCCACAACCACGCCTGGTTATGAAGAGTGGAGCAGATCTGAGGTGGGAGAACCTACCTGTGGCAGATAAAGTCTCCATGATTCTGCCGTATGAGTATGAAAGCAGTTGATTTAGGGATATTGTACTTGAGAGGAGGATGAAAGGGGAAGATACAGCCAACCCCTTCACACTCATCAATCAGAATCATCCTGCCTAGCTCCCACTCCAATTTGTTCTCCTCTTCCCTTTTGGAGAACCTGGATGGAATTGGCGAACAACACTTAGCGGTGGCCATGGTCTTACATAATACAAGAGCCTCCACCAGCGGGCTTCATACCGGTTCCGTCTACATATCAGTCTCCAAGAGACCTAAACCCTCTCTCGGGGGGCAGAGACTATTCCAGCAGTTTGTGGTTGGTGCATTGGCGGTATGCGATCTAAATAAGATGGCTTGGCTACATTCCCATCAGAAGGAATGCAGGGCTGACATCGACAATGGTTTGGCGGATGTTTTGGATACAGGTGATGCCAATCTCGCTGAGGCAGGAATAAGGGTGGTTCTCCCGCCGAGTTATGTGGGTGGAGATAGGTTTATGCAACAGCTATATCAAGATAGCGTTGCTATTTTGTGGCGGTTTGGCCAGCCATCGCTTTTAATAACCTTCACAGCTAAACCCAAGGGGGTCAAGATTGAGGATGAGTTACTGCCATACCAGTCATCTTCAAATCGCCTTGATCTTGTAGAACATATCTTCAATCTCAGCGTGTGTGATCTTGTTGACCAAATTCTGGATAAGGAAATCTTTGGAGATTGGCTGGGTTGGGTCTGGATAATTGACTATCAGAACCGGGGCATCTCAAATTTAGATCTCCAGATGTGCCTCAAGACTGACTGCTAGTTCCTGACCACCGCCAATTTCGGTAGCTTCATCAGTGCAGAACTTGCCTGCGGTGAAGATGCCTTTAGTCATGAACTGAGAGGTATTATTTAGACAAGAATAATACACTCCCACTGTGCCAGTGGAAATAATCAAGCTGCCAGTATGCAGGTCTTAGATCCTCTTTCCTCCTTGTCCTGCCGAAAGGGCTATTCGAGCACCTTAAAGAAGGAGACAATGATCTAAGCAGAGGGTTATCCCACCTACAGGACGAGGGATAGAGGACAGTCGTTCACAGTACAGCTCAGGAGGAGGAGACCAGATGTTATGGCTGTTATCGACAATCAAAGGCTCGTACTCCTCTGTGCATACTAGGCTGTCCACTACATGGCACACACCAATGTGAAGGTGTGCGGGTCTACCAAAGCAGTCAAGTACATTTATAAGTACATATACATGGGTGATGATATCGCCACTGCTGGTCTGGAAGGTGATCAAAATGAGATCAAACTGTACCTCCATGAACGATACATTGGATCTACGGAAGCAGTGGGGAGGCTGTTCGAATTCAATTTAAATGGAGAAAAGCCACCTCTACAGGACCTCGCACTACATCTCCCAGGCCAACAGCAAGTCTACTTTTCCGAAAGTGAGGATCCAGTAGCCCTGCACGAGGCTATGGATCGCAAGCTTACCATCATCCTCGCATTCATCAAATACAAAGCCTAGATTTTGGATGGGAGACAGTCGTTGTACCATGAATTCTCTGAGAACTATGTTTACAGAGCCAGAGGTGGCTGGAGGTGCAGGAGACCGGGTGTTTCAATTGGTCGGATGTATGCTGCCAGCCCTATCATTCGTGAACGATACTACCTAGGCTTGCCTCTGGCTGTTGGAAGGGGTTCAGGAAGCTTTGCGCAGCTGCGGAGAGTCTATATGGTTATCCATCAGACCTTCAAGGGTTCCTACAGAGTGCTGCGGCTAGTGGAAGATGATCGGTAGTGGGTGGAACTTTTCGAATTGTCTGGAGTTCATGTCACGAGAGTCTTTACGACTTCACTTAACTGTTACACTTCAATACAACACCACCACCCACCCACCCCGGATCTGGAAGTTCTTTAGAGACAGTTTCTGCAATTACCTACTGCGCCCTCTTGATACTGGTCAGGTCATTGTTCCAGCAGGGTGATAGGATATTGTATGGGTACAATATCTTGATTATAGACTTCACCTGATTCAGCAACTACTCGAGGAGTATTGGAAATCCGAGGCGGAATTTCGACTTCCCCAGTCGGAACAGGATTGGAGGGATACTCAGTGGTGGGAATGTGTGAATGTGATGATGAGGGAGGACTAGAATAACAATATGGTATGTAGAGGCAGGCATTTACAGAAATGGACTTGCAGTTGAATGAGGATCAGGTGGCAAGTTTCGATGCTATCCTATTAGTGGTGTAGAGCTACGACCAAGATCTCCACTGTATCGACAGTCCAGGCCCATCTTTCTACATGGACCTGCTAGGACTGACAAACCTACCTTTTCCACAGTCTGTGTAGCTATTTCGGATCCTACCGTAAGATAGTACTTTGTATCGCGTTCTCCGTGATAGCAGCATATCTTCTAGCATGGTGGAGGACTGCACCTGCAAGGTTTCAGATTCCGCTCTCTAATCACATAAGTGCTGTATGCTATATTAGGCACAACTTTCAACTTGCAGAGTTGATTCGTCAAACCTCTCTCATCATCTGGGATAAGGTCCCGAAGCAGCTCAAGGCATGCTCTGTGGCAGTCCACAGAACCCTGAATGATATCTGCAATCCTGGAGGCAAGGAAGTATTTAGTCGTATACCAACCGTACTTGGTGGCGACTTCGCCTTGGTCTTGCCTTAAATTCGCCACGGTTGCAGGCAGGATCGAGTACTAGCCTGCCTTCAACACAGCTCGATCTAGGGCTGTTTGTGGATCCTAAAACTCTAGACCGGCATGCAGCTTGCTGCCAGGGATGCTAATAGGGTATTTCACACAGTTCTCGATGATCCAGTCTCTAATACTGCCCTCCATGGTATCATTCATCTCCCTGCGTTTACCTGCCAGGTCTCTAGTGTTGATCATCTCTGTGATAAACTGTATCCACAGGCATTGTGGGAGGAAGCTGTCAACTCACCTGATGCCCTAGCTCGGCGTGCCTCTCTCGTCTTCTGTAATGAGTTGTGTAGGACTCTAACAATCTGCTGCTGGTGAGAATCCCTGCTCTAGAGGGACGCTAGGATGCAACTAAAGATGTTGATGTAACTGGGGATACTACTGCTGCTGAGCACTACACTTTGGAGTATTTACAGAGTACTAACCTGCCCTCTATTCCGCTATCATTCCTGAGACCCAAGTTTGGAATTCCAGTTACTCTACTGTGCAATCTTAGTCCCAGAGAGAGCTTATGCAATGGCACCATGATAGGGCCTGTGGGGATCAGCCATAACTGCTTGCAGGCGACAATTCTTAGTGGGAAATTTGATCATTAATCTGCCTGCTTCCATGTATCAAATTAACCACCAGAGATGAGGATCTCCCCTTCATCCTGCAGTGTTCTCAGTTTCCTGTCCTATATCCTTTGCCATGACTGAGAATAAGTTTCAAGACCAGTCTTTTGACCAGGTCGGTGGTGATCTACGCACGCCTGCTTTTACTCATAGCCAACTCTATGTCGCCTTGTCCCGGGTGACATCGTTAGATGGACTGACACTCCTGCCCTCAGAGCTAGCTCCTACCCATAAGGATAATATAGTTTATACTGAGGTTCTCCTCTAATCTCCCTCCCGTAAATTTTATTTCCTCTCCTTCTACTCCCTTGTCCTCCATGTTTAAATACTGACTGTAATTAATGCCTCTTAGTTCAATCATTGAAACTCCCACCTCCTTAGTCATACCTCCTTTACTCCGACACTTGGAACCCTTTTCTTTCCAGGTATGCAACCTGTCTTCCTCATATCCTCTAATACTACTAACATTTCCTATATTGTGGTTACTTGGTTTCTTCTATTTTTCTACTGTAGCACCTCTTAATGTTTCCTCTTGTAGCCTCCTTTCCCTGCTCATCCTTTCTTAGTTTTCTGCATCTTATAATTTATCTATCCCCACTTCCTATAACCTTTATCCTATCTTTCCCTTACTGGTCTTTTTTTTCTTCTTTCCATTATTTGCTTATCCAATTTCTTGTATATCACATTTATTCTTCTCAACTCTATCTTTTAAAATTCTACTATCACCTCAAAATACTCTTATAAATCAATATTTGTAGAACAACTGCGCTAAAAATGCTACGATTAGTTAAATACTCTTAGTATTCTAGCTATTAGAGGAAATTTTAACCTGTCCAATTCTACCACGATATAGTATGTCCAGCAAGGTTTTATTGTAGTAGGTTGTCAGTTGACTCATAATATAAACCTTACTCTGATACAAAAATCCTTTCCATAATGCTATAGAGTAGCCTTTGCTAGACCTAATAATGGACCTTAGAGAATTTCTGAAAATACAAAACTATGCTATAATACTTTTAATAATTGCAACATGAATCCCTCTTCATCAACTTGAACCAATATCCCTCAGATCTTGTCACCTATTTTGGTAATCTATAAATATATATATTATTTTAGCACCTGAACTTTCCTCTATTGTATGAGTATTGGGAATCTGATCTATCATATTCTGGCTTAAAATTGACTAGTTTCCAAATACTTCAGCTCATTTGATAACAATAAATGATTTTTTGAGCACTATATCACTTTCAAACTTTTCAAATTTGGGCACCATATGTGGAGTCTGGGCTCTTGCCATTTTTGGTATAACCATATCACATATCTCCTATATATGCTATCAAGAAGAAAGGTCGTGGAGGAGTTCTTGTAATTTAATTCAATTTCTAAAGGCTTTCAGGATTTATAACATAAGAAAGATTGCGCGTTAGTTACCGGGACGCTACTGTACATAAATCTGTTGTCTATTTCTCTGTTTTAAATTCGGTTCTATATGTTGAAAAGGTTAATACCAGTATAGGTAACTATATTTTTGAAAATACTTTCAAACCTCAAATGCTAGACACCGATCGATGGTATGTCGAGGGCATGCTACTTTTCATAATACTACTACTTAATCCCACTTTTACAATTACTTCCATGGGCAAATTCTCTCAATACTTGTACAAGTAATTATTTTTTGTAAATACTACACATAACAATTCCAAATCAGACACCGATTGAGTGTAAGTCGACGTGATACTACAGGTATAGAAACATGTTCTCCTTTGCTGATTTTACAAGCGTAGTACATATACATACATATCATTATTGCATAGGTGATTATATATATAAAAGAATTGCTTTCAAAGCTTACAATGAGGAAACTACTGAGCGTAGATCAAATGGCTGCTACTCTTCATGATAGTTCTACTTGCATCCCACTCTTACCACCTCCTTTGTGCATAACACCTGTTAATACTTCTATAAGTTATTCTTTTCTAAATATAATACTTAATGCTTGGAACAAGGAAACGATCGAGCCTAGGTCGAGTGAGCATTATAGTTATAGAAACAAGCTCTTGTGTGCTTATTTTGGAAGAGTAGTAAATGTAAATACTGATAATGATTTAAGAAGATATTATATTTCAAAAAGATTTTTAAAGCTAAAAAACGAGGACACGATCGAGTGGAGGTCGACAGTCTGCTAGTCTACTATGTACTAAATAGTTCTTGGAGACACGTGGATAATTTACAGACACCCTACTCTGCCGCGAATATACGATAAGATTGAACACGATACAATCCACACCAACCCGTTTTTGTGGCTGTGCTATATGCATTCTGTATTGTGATCACAGTGATTATATTAGCCCAAGAAGGTTGATACGGCTTTGTATGCTATGGTATTTCTATACAAGAAGGCCTTCCCACACAGTTTCTTTTCATGCTACCACATGCACCTCCACCACAGCCACCACTACCTTATTCGTCTACCACCACCGATACTACCTCTACAATCCTCGTCCACTCCCGCTACGGCGACCCTTCAGACCTTACCATTCCCCCAACCACCACCACAATCTGTCTCCACCACTGCCTTAACTACCCCTACCATCAGGCTCCATAACTGCCTCTACCACCACTACCTCCAGGCTATGCTACAACAACTACATGTACTCTCCCAGCATCAAACACCTGCCTCTGCCACCCTCAGTACAACCATACCCCTAAGCACAACTCTGAGGCCTTGCTATAACTACTACCATCTCCCACCACCACTATTAGCCACCATCCCGATTACCTACTACACCACCAGCCTTATATCTAACTCTTTTATACTAATTTTATTGTATAAAAAATTATCAATTAACCTTTAACAATGAAATGTAAAGCAAATTAAAAGAAGAATCAAGGATAACAAAAATATATATTAATAGAGGACTATCATAATAAACAATAGAAGCAATCAAGTAATGTAGATATAAGGTAAAGTCTGAAATATGGCTGTTCTTAAGGGAAAATTAGCCTGGTATCAAAAGCCTAGTTTTGTGTGATTCTCTTTTCCAGTTTGCATAACAACACCAATTATTTGGACAAAGTCTAGTTCAAAGTTGTTATTACAGTTCATATGGGTTTAAGTAATATTCCAAACTCATTTTTAGTAATCAATTCTGGTGCTAGAAATCGTATATAAATATGTTACATATAGCATTTAAGGCAAGCTATTGCCAAAAATCGTGATTAAGCAATATGGAATATTTCACATAACTCACGATTTATGAGATCATTTACGATTATGATATTTTGTTGGTTTGATTTATGTTTATAGTTTCATGACTCACGATTGTGAGGTCATCTGAAGTTATGGTTTCGTACAATGACAACAAGTATGAGTCTTAGGTGTCACGCATGTGATGCGATTAGCGCACATGACCTGTATGCAATAGGATACTATGAAGATTGTATACTATGACTCAAGATATGAGTCATGGGATGTTTGTTATATTATGACCAACACGGCAGTCATATTAAGGAGTTGACTTATAGGTAAGTTAACAGGGTTAGGGTTGTGGGAAGAGCGGCTATATAAGGAGTGTAACGGATACAGATACCTAGCGCCCCTATACCAAGAGCAGATCTTGCACCCCTATCCCCTCTTCTGCCCCCGCTAGACGCCATGCGAGCTGCCTGTACCGGCCTTACGATACTGGCCCACCAGTCCCTTATCAATGACTGTCGAGTTGCTTGTCCTCTCCCACCCTACTATCCCTGCAAACTATGCCTGTCCCCACATCCATTTAGGTCCCTGGGAAAGTTCATGGCCTGCCGCATCCATCTGACACATGCCCATCTGAGCTACCTGGCCCTCCTTACCGCATGCGCCTCTGTGGGTGAGCCCACCCTCAGTCCATGATGCAGGGACTATGATGAAGATTTACTGCATGCGTTATTTTCCTGCTCGGCCAACGCCGATGCCCGCTGGCGCCAGCTCCAAGGCGTCATGGGAATAGGCCCGACCGACCCCATATGGTCCTCTATACCACTCCTCCTCAAACTGGTCTCCTATTTACGTCAGATGCAGGTTGGCTTCCCCAGTGACATGATGCTGTCGCCACCCACCTCCCCGCCCACTTTGGTCACCCGCACCCCCCTAGGGTCTCCTGCCCCCCCTCTTTTTTCGTCCCCATGTTCCTAGAACCTAGGGTTTATCCATACTTGAAGGCTTGGTTTCTGTTAGTTTCTTAGGCAGTTTTTCCTTACTTGAGTTTACCGTATATGGTATATGGACAGTTACTTGCCCAGTTGGAGCTTTGATGTGCCTTTGCTGTCCTTTCTTTTTGGTTTTTGGCATTAAGGTTTTCTTTATGCCATAGCTAGCGATGCACGCAAGATCTTGTACCTTAACAACGAATATATGATATAAAAAAAAACAAAAAAACAAAAATAAGAAACAGATAGCTAGCTCTTCAGAGAACCAGGTAAATTACTTCCTATATTAGATAATACCTATTAGGTCAATCTATACTTTATTCTTATTACGACCATCCGCTTATATCATAGACCGAAAGTTGATTCAATAAATGTATCCCTAAGGAGAAGTCGCAAGGGCTTATTAGTAATAGGACTCAGTATTTCCAAGGCGAAACAAGGCTATGAGACCTCACGACTGGGAAGTGGAGAGGTATGTAATGTTATCTGTTGCAGTTGAAGAAGATAGTTAGCCTTGTCCGGCAGACTAGCGCTTGGTTTTTAACATTTGGTTGCGTCTCTTGCGACACTTAACGAATAGAAAACTGATTCACCTTCAGATACTGATGTACCAGACTTCAATAATCCACAGACTTTCTTAGGACTACAAGCAGAACTTGGACAAGCCTTAAGCGATAGATCACGATAAGGATTTCCTATACCTCCTAGCCCAGTCACCACGGAAGCAAGATCGATATTAGGGTCTGTAAACTCTCGAACATCCCCAATTCAGACAATGTTGGGGCAGCAGGACTAACGGATAGGATAACCCTTATGTGATAATAACTCCTAGAGTTGATACACATAGTGCAAGAAAATCGACTGGGACAGACTGTGGGGAGGCCAAAAAGCAAAACCCCAGATACCTTCACAGGAGACCGCACTAAACTGCGAGCATAGCTAGTACAACTGGGAATGTACTATATAGCACGGGGATGGGTAGGGAACGAAGATGAATTCAGAGTAGACTTTGCCAATTCCCAATTACGGGAATCCGTAGGCAAAAGGATAACTCCCTACGTGGAAGGAAAGACCCCTGCTACCTCGAATGGGTGTGCTGAATTCCAAGTGCCTCGACACATCCAATCCGGTGACGTGGATGCCAAGGAAACAGTAAAAAATAAGATTGAGAAAATCATGTAAGGGAACTGGATTGTGATGGATTTCAGGAACGAGTTGCGACTATTGGCAACAGAGATAGAAAACGACAAAGCAACATTGGGAAGGGCCTTCGTAAGAGGCTTACATGAAGAAGATCAGAACGCATGGGCCATAAGGGCTCAAGACCTTACTATGACTGAGGAAATGAGACTATGGGCTATTAATCAGGATAATCGCTTGGACGTTATCAAACATGTGCAAGGACACAAAAAGATGAAAATTTATGATAACTCCAGAATCTACGACGGCACAGTCAAGACCAAACGAATAGTAAAGTCTCGCAGAAATCCAATGGAACTAGATGCAAGAAGGTGAAGACAAGCTCTTAACATAACCAAGACCGAGTATTGGAAAAGACGAAACAAAATTCTGTGTATGACATGTGCACAGCCAGGACAAATGATGAGAAACTTCACCAACCCGAAAGACAAGAAAGAATACCAGGCCAGGACAGTAAGTAGGGTTCAGAACCAAAGATGGAAACAAAGAACAAAGATCCCGGAAATGGACCTCGGAAGTGAAAAGAAAGATGAGGAAAAAGACGTTGGTCTCCAGTTAGCGATGCGCAGAGGGACAAGGGGAAAAAGAAACCCATTGAGATACGAAACTTCTGGGCGGCACTAAACAACATGGAATCTTTGAAAAACAAAAAAGACCAGGTGATAGTAAAAATGCGACCACATGTCAGAGAAAAGATTATCAGCATTAACGGGTTGATTGACTCAGGAGTGACAGAGGACTTTATTTATAAGGAGGTGTGCGAAATTTACGGCTTGCCTATAGCGCAAGCTAAACAACAACGCGATATTTACCTGGTGGACGGAAAACTCAGCGCTATGGGTCCAGTTACCCATACGACGACACTACCTATGGAGATCGGTAGCCAGAGGGATATGATTACCTTATAAGTGGTAAATGTACAAAACTATGAAGTAGTCCTTGGAATGCCATAATTGAGAGAACATAGCCCTGCAATTCATGGGGGAAACAGGACCATCAAATTTGTTAGTAAGAGATGCACGACCTGGTGTTTAAAAGAGTCACCAAGGGTCTTCACAGTCCCAGAAGCGGAAGCCCGGGGAGAGAACTTAGATATGAAGTTCTGAACGGTCCAGGCAAAAGGAGATCAGCGAATCCTAGTCAAAAGACTGACTAAAGAGGCTAAAGGCCAACGAAAGGCTCACTGAGTGAGGAAGGATACGACCTGTACGCTAGTAAAAGAGCAACGATTCAAGTCAAAGGGCAGAACTCATCCGAAGCGGAATAGGCATCGGATTACCACAGGGCACTTGTGGGTGCATCGCACCATGAAGCGGGTTAGTACTCAAAAATAGGCTCACAACCAACCCGGGTGTGACACATGTGGATTATACAAGTGAACTGAAGGCAGTAATGGTAAACCTCAGGGACGAAGACTATACAGTCAATTCCGGTGACAGGAAAGCACAATTGATATATGAAAGATACCTGGACGTGGAATGCAAGAATGTTGAAGAACTTGCAAAGACTGAACGTGAAGACCAAGGATTCGAATGTATGGACCACTAAGGAGACCGGGACACAAACGAATCATTGGTTACCCACGAAGAAACAAAAGCGGATCAGAAACGGATAGACATCTCCGAGATCTCAGCTCAATCCTTTAGAAAGTTATACAGAAGAGTAGAGGTCAACGGTATTCTCAAGGTGAACCAGGAGAACGGCTAATGCGATTTGAAGGCAATAAATCTGCGCACCGATCTGGCTATCAAGCCCAAAAAGTACTATGCGAAAGAACCCTTGGAACAAAGGATACCAGAGATCTATTACCAATACCTGGATGTCTTCGATGAAGTGGGTAAGACTACATTAACGCCTTTCAGAAAGGGAGTGGACCATGAGATTAACCTGGAAAAAGGAAAGACAATCGCAGCAAAGAGGTTATATCCACTTGGAGCAGCGGAACTGGTAGATTTATGAAGCGATTTCAAAATGAATCTAGATAGAGGATGGATACAATACTCCTTGGCGGAAACAGGGGCATCCATCCTTTTCATATAGAAGAAAGACCGAAATTTACGACTTCGGGTGGATTACGGAGGACCTGATGAAGTCAGGAAAAATGAACGGTACCCACCACCACTAATCGGGGAAGCCTTGGACAGACTAAACAGTACACGATACTTTATGAAGCTTGATATTAAGGATGCATACCACAAGGCGCGTATAAAGAAAGGAGACGTGTGGAAAACTACATTCGCGACATGATATGGAACTTACAAATACTTGGTTATGCCATTTGGCTAAACCAACGCACCTCCTACAATCAAGAGATGAATCAATCAAACGTTATACTGATTCTTAGACATATCCTGCATAGTATATTTGGATAACGTATTGGTATACTCAGAAATGATGTAACAACACCAGAAGGACATGGGGAAAGATCCAAGAAGCAATTGGAAACTCCAGAAACAGAATTAAGCCCACTAAGTGTGAATTCCACAAGACAGAAGTGAAATCCTAAGGAGTTATTATTGACCAAGAAGGAGTCCGGATGGATCCTATCAATACGGCAGCCATATGGAAATGGGCAATTCCGAAAAACAAGCAGAATGTCCAATGATTCATGGGAATCGGCAACTTTTACCGAAGATTCATCATGGGATATAGCTGGACAGCCCAAGCTCTATAAAATCTAACAAAGAAAACAGCAAAATGGAAGTGTAGAACGGCGGAAAGCTTGGCGTTTTATACAATTGGGCGGGAAATAACTTCGGCACCTGTACTCACCCATTACAATCCAGGAAGACAGATGATGATTGTAACAGAGGCATCGTAGTACCTCAGCTCAGGAATTTTATCGAAACTGTGCGTAGGCGAGAAATGACGGCCTGTGGCATTCAGATCAAAGACAATGACGAATGTGGAATGGTACTACGATATTCACGACAAAGAAGTGTTGGCCATAGTACACGCACACTAAGAATGGACAAGATATGTGTTGGGAAGCTATCACAAGACAAGGATCCTCACCCACCATGTGAACTAGGTTTCTTTCACAACAACAAAAGATCTTAATGAATAACAATTGCACTGGAGCGAGTAGTTAAGCCAATATAACATACAGATGGAATATTGGCCAGGAAAAGATAGCAGCAAACCAGACATATTGACAAGGAGAAGTCGAGATGTGGCAGAAGAAGATAACGAGAGGATCAAACAGAAACAAAGGATCCTACAACCACGAGAAAAATACGTTGATGGGATAAGAATACAGGAAATGGATACGATTAGCTTTCCCGGAGAAGAGATAAGAAGTCTTATGGAACAAAGTGGGAAGAACCCCCGCATACAAGAGATAAGGGAAACGTTGGAACAAGGAACAAAAGGAAATAAGGATGTAGCCCTGGGGCTATGTCAAGTGTAGGAAGATTGCCTATTATACCAAGACAAAATTTGGGTGCCAGAAGAAGAAGGGATAAGCACTGAACTTATTAGAAGGAATCACGACATCCTACAAGCAGGATATGGACTAACAGTGAAGGCCACGGAACTCATCAGCCGGAGTTACTACTGGCCGGGAATGCGAGGGACAATTAAATGATATGTCAAAAATTGCGACATTTGTCCAACAACCAAATCATCCCGACATGCGCCGTAGGGTCACCTAGATTCAAACGAAGTACCACATCAGCCATGGAAGTCGATGTGGATGGATTTTATCACGGATTTATCAGAATCAGATGGCTATGATCATATCTTGGTAGTCATTGAGAGACTGACAAAAGTGAGTCATTTCATTGCATGCCAAAGAGATGTGACAACAAAACAATTTGCGCAAACCTTTGCAAAAGAAATCTATCTGTTACATACACTACAGCATGATATAATTACCAATTGGGGAAATCAGTTCACCTCGGACTTACATAAAGCGACAGCCCAGCGGGTGAGAATCGAATGGAAACTGCCCACTGCTTACTACTCGCAGACAGATAGACCGACTGAATGAATCAATGCTATCCTGGAACAATACCTGTAATCTTACGTCAATTATCAACACGATAATTGGAATGAACTATTAGTTTTTGTGGAGTTTGCATTCAATAACAGACAACAAGAAACAATTAGGACAACACCCTTCTTGGCAAACTATGAACAACACCCGAATCATGACAGAAGTGGACATCTGATACCGGATCGAAAGATACCGGAGAACTAAATCAACCAATGGCACGATACCATACACAAGGAAATGCTTGCCGAAAAACTTTGACCATAGAAATATTTTCAGGAACATCGAAAACCCGTTCCAAATTTGAAATCACGAGATATGGTCTGCTTCCTACCAAGGAATGTAAGGACCACAATACCATGCAAGAAACTTGATTACAGAAAGATGAGGCCCTTCAAGATCTTGGCAAGAGTGGGGAACACTGCATATAAGCTGGACTTTCTCCCATCCATGAGAATACACAACACCATCCACATCTCACTTCTCAAACTCTTCCAAGACCAAATATTCCCATCACAGATCCTTTCATCACCACTACCAATTAAATCTGAGGTGAGACAGAATACGAACTTGAAGAAATAGTTGATTCACGACTACATTCCAAAAAACTCGAATATCGAGCGAAGTGGACAATATATTCTCCTCATTACGATAGAGTTTGTGATCTGGCAGAAAACCTCTAACTGGCGGAAAATGCAATCCTACAATTTCACGAACGATACCCAGGTAAACCAAAACTGGGAAGATATTAAAATAGAAGCAAGGAACGATGGTTGGGGAGACCCAATGCAAGAAATCACTCCAACGAGCCAAGGTTATGTGACAGTAGAGGACTGACAAAGGGCATCAGAAGACAACGTGATGAGCTGGACGGCATGCTATGACGAGTATTGCCACATCTATAGATCACACAAGTAAGGGGCCAGTTAATGGCGAATACAACCATATGCGGAAACGAGATGGAAGGAGTGTAAGCGAAATAATTGTTGAGCCCACCAGGATGCGAAGATCCAGGTGGGATACTACCCCAAGGCGTGGTGTAAAAGAGAAGAGGTGTGCAGGAAGGAGGCTCAGCGCACAAAAGCCACGAGGAGAAGGTTGGAGAGGGGCCTAGAAATAAGATATAATGACACCTAAAGCTAACACACACAGGCAGATATTGAATGCCTTAACAGAAAGATTTCGGGTTTGGCAATTAAACTGGATGAAGCCCACGTAACAATTAAGCTCCTGGAGGAGACCCAGAAAGTGCAACAGGCCACCATTGCGCACCAAAAATGAACTATCGTGGTAGCAGACCTGATATTGTAAATGGTCAGGAAACAGTTAGGCACAATGGAACAAATTTTACGGAAGTTCTGTCGTGATGCAAGAAGACTTGGGAACTAAGAAATGAAACTTGGTTAATAGCTTGATGGGACTCAGGCTAAGGGGAGAGAGGAGCGATTGTCACATATCGAGACTTAGCAATATGGAATATTTCAAATGACTCAAGATTTGTGTGATCATTTATGATTATGCTATTTTGTTGGTTTGATTTGGGTTTATAGTTTCATGACTCACGATTGTGAGGTGATATGAAGTTATGAGTTTCGCACCTGACTACAAGGATGAGACAGGGGTTTCACGCATGTGACTCGATTAGCGCACATGACCTTTTTGGAATTGGATACTATGGAGATTGTATACTATGACTCGAGATAAGAGTCATAGAATGTTTGTTATACTATGACTCAAACGGCAGTCATATGAAGGAGGTGACTCTTAGTAAAGTTACCTGGGTTAGGGTTGTGGGAAGAGCGGCTATATAACAAGGGCTATAGACACAGATAGCTAGCCACGTTCCGCTTCCCCTATTTTCCTGCCCCTACACTTTCAACACCTCGGTTAACTCTTTTAACTTCACGATCCCCTCATTCCTGCCCTCGCTTAGGCTTCGCGTCCCTAGGCGTAGGCCATGGAGCCTTCACGCCCCTCTTCGGTTCAGTCCATCCACACCCTTTCGCATGAGGATTCTCCTCACCCCACCCTTCCAGTCAACTCCTCGTTTATCTCTTCGTTTCTCCCGGAAACCCTTTTTGCCATTAGCTGGCGTGAAGGACAAGTCCCCCCCCTCTCCACTGAAGTCCTGTATGACTTCTCTACTGCAGAAAACTTGCTTCTTCCTCTTATCTGTTCTGCCTTGCACGGCCTCGTCGCGGTCAACACCAGGTTGGACGAACTCACCTCACTCATCCGCGACCGTACTCCGGCTGCACCTGCCCCTCCTCAGAATGGGCTTGACACCCTGCGCTCAGACCTCGCTTCCCTTCACTCCTCTCTTCGTGACCTGTCACACAGGGTCACCCACCCTCAGTCTTCCATCCGCCCTGTTCCTGCTCACCCCGTTTTGTCCTCAGTCCGTGGCCCGCCCGGCCCTCCAGGGCGACCCGGGTTTCGTGCTGGCCCACCCCACCCTCAGGCACCCGTCCCCCCTCCCCAGTCTGCCCCAGCCCCCTCCTCTAACC
>QFET01012297.1:0-13130 GCA_003316355.1 Tuber calosporum
CTTGCCATGTAAACGCATTTTGACCATGGCATGGTCTTTTTCTTGTTCCAATGTTTCCGCATTTGTAAGTGCCATGTAGATGTTGCCGATTCCGATGGTTTTCGTTTTGTTGTCCTGCAGCCCATCTCTTACTGGGGACTTTCTTCGTTTCCCGACTCTTCAGGTGATTCTCTGATCTCCATTTCGTGTTGGTTGGTTCGTGGTTTCCAGTGATTATTTTTGGTCTTGCTGTTGAACTGCCTAGTATAGTCCTTCTCATCGCTTGCATTTCGGCAATTACTGAGTCTGTTCCCAGGTCTGGCGCATCCTAGCCATAGGTGGTTGTCCCTTCTTCTTGTGAACTCTGCTCGTGAGAGGTTTAGTCGTGGACGCCTTCTGGTAGCATCCAGGTCCATTGGGTCGCCGCGGGTTTCCATAGTGTTGCCCGACTTCCAGTTTCCGTTTTTGTTCCTGGGTGTTTCCTGTTGTTGGATAACGGTACTGTTGTTTCCTTGAAGGTGCTTGATCATGTTGATCCGGTTTTCTTTTTCGATTGCCCAGGCTGTAAGAGTATCGACATTTGCCGCTACCATGTGGTCTGCTGCCCATGCGTCCTGGAGCGTTCGGTTAATTTCTTTAAGGAATTGGCGTCTTAGTGTACCATCATCCTCTTCGCCTGTGTAGCTGTGAGGCGAAAGTCATTCCAGTATTCCGTGACTGGTTCCTTGCCTTGCCTCATGCGGTCGAGCTTTGTCCTAGCTGCATTTTCTGCATCCACATCCCCAAACTGGTCTTTGAGGGCTGTAGTGAAATCTTCATATGTAGTCCAGGTCTCCGGCTTGCGTCCTTCTGCAAATGGGGTTATCCAGCTTGCTGCTGCATCCCTTAACAAGCTCTTGACGTAGGTGATGCATTCCGTATGTTCTGTTTCTTGTGTTGCTTCAAAGTATAGTTGGCATTGTACTAAGAAGGTTCGTAGTTTGGTCCTTGTTCCAGAGAAGGTAGGAGGTTTCTCGACTTTGATCTGGTTGTTGGTTGTTTCTCGCTGGTTGTTTATCCGAGTCAGGATCTCTGGGAACTTTGCAGTTGTAAATCCTGCTAGTTGAATTCCTGCTCCTCCACCGGCAGTTGCTGGTTCCGGTGCTGACATCCTTTCTGGTCTTGGGGTTTCTGGTTCCAGAGATCCTGTTGGTGAGGCCGGCTCAGGGGTCTCCGGACTTGTGGTTCTTTGTGACTGGCTTCTGGATAGGTTTGTGCTAATTGCTTCTTCAAGTGCCGGGCTAAGTGTTGAGGTATTGATTTTTGCCCTCAGTAAGGTCGATGTCGTTGTCTGTAGAGTCTGCCGTTTTGTAGTTGGGTGTTGCTTAGGTGACGGAACCAAATGTTACGATCCTATGCGTTAAGCTGGTTCTGCAACAGGTAACTACTTCACTTTGGGTTGGATGAATATGACCGGGCCGTTATTGTAGTCCGGTATGGGGCGAGGCGCTAATCTCAGCCACCAGGGTAGGAGTACTATTGCAACGAGTAGTACTAGGCGGAGTTCCACTATTGCGATTAGGCCTATGCCTACGTTGTCTTGATAGCTGAACCCTATGGTTCCCATCGCACAACGCCAATAGGGAATGGAACGGTAAAGAGGTAAAGTAATTGTATAGGAAAGAACTTAGATGGTGGCGTGAAGAGTCCTAACTACAGGTCGCCTAGAGGTCCATATATAGGCACTCTTCCCTCAACCCTAACCCTGGTGACTCATACCTGTGAGTCACACGACCTCTATGACTCATAGTGAGTCATAGTATGAAATCCATCATTTGACTCCTCTGAGTCAAATGCGTCGCGCACCAACCAGGCATAACTCATATAATAAGTCATGTGCCCTAAAGTGGTCACATGCGCGAAACCCATGACTCATAGTGTGAGTCATGTGCGAAAATCATTACATCATATGACTCATAAATGTGAGTCATGCGCACGATCAACCAATCACAACATAACCTAGATTGCACAAGTGTGCATCATGTGAAACCCCATGACTTCTAATGAGTCATAGTGCAAAATATCACAATCTGGTGACTCATAACTATGAGTCATGCGAAACTCTGCCTTGCTTAGTCACCAATCGTGACAGTCTACCTAGACGACATCCTAATCTACTCCAAGACAGAGAATTTAAACATCGACTTGGCAAAGAAGGTACTTTCTCGCTTGGAAGAATATGACCTAGCGGTATCAACCACCAAGTCAGTTTTTCATATCAATACAGGGAAGATTTTAGGGTATATTGTGGAAATTGATGGAGTCACCATGAGTGAAAGAATGGTCGAAAGCATAAAAAATTGGAAGGCACTAAGGTCGGTCAATGAGGTTCAAATATTTATTGGCTTCGCCAATTTTTACCAACGTTTCATTAAGGATTTCTCCTCAATCTGCAAACCAATAACTGAAACGTTTTGGGGTGACCCCAGAAAATTCGGCTGAGGGCTGGAACAAGAACGCGCGTTTGAAGAACTTTAGAAAAAATTCCTCTCAAACCCTATACTCCATCATTTCTACCCTGACAGAGACACAATTGTGGAAATATATGATACTTATTTTGCGCTATGCTGTGTCCTCTCACAGTTTAAGGACAAAAAACTATATCCGGTGGCTTTCCACTCAGGTAAGCTGAGCCCAGCTGAGCGAAATTATGAGATCCATGATAAGGAACGATTGGCGATTCTGGAAGCATTTAAAATGTGGAAACAGTGCCTTGTCGGAACAGAAAAAACAGTGCCTGTCTACACTGATCACCAGAATCTACAGAACTTCCTTACAACCAAGGTATGGAATCCAAGGCAAATACGATGGGATCAGCAACTAGCGAACTACAATTTTAAGATTGTCTACCGACCGGGAAAACGTGGCGGCAAGCCAGATGCACTAAGCCGACGGCCGGAGTACCGTCCAGAGGAAGGAGCTGCACATAGCGAACAGTTAATACTAAAGCCTTCTCACTTGCAAATCACACTAGTGCACTTAAATCAGCCTGAAAGAGAGGAATGAAGAAACAGCACAAAGTCTACTGATATCTTGCTAATAAAATTGCTCACTCTAAAAGCACGAATGCCTACTAAAGGGTCTCGACTAGGAGCCGGACACGACCTGTACGTACTAGAGGGCTCCTTAATTCCGGCCAAGGGACAAAGGTGGGTAGAAACTGGGATTTCTGTAGAAATACTAAATGAACATATGCACGGTTGGCACCACGCTGTGGAATGGCCGCCAAATTTGGGATCAGCATTGGCGGAGGAGTAATCGACGCTGATTACAGCGGAGAAGTGAAGGTTATCATAATGAACCATGGAAACCAAGATTGCAAAGTTCGCAAAGGGTACTGAATGTCACAAATGGCCCTTAAGAACATACATATAGCGGAAGCGATAAAAGTAGACGGACTAGGAGAAACTGCAAGGGGTAAAGGCGGATTTGGGAGCACGGATGTATTACCCAGACGGTCAGCTGCAACCAAGACCATGTTAGTGGGGGCATACTTGCAAGCGGATCTGGCCGAAAATGAGTTTCTTGATGAAACAGACCATCAAGCAAGACAAGGCAAAGGGATACTCCTAATGTCTAATGCTATAATGTCCAAGGTAGATATTATGAAATATGACCAGACATTATTAAAATCCATCCAAGAGGCAGGCCAGAATGATGAAGACAGGCAGGAACGCAAGCGAGAATTGGAAACGTTAACCAAAGAGGGCAAACCATTAACTAATCACTGGGCAGTAACTGAAGGACTGATGTACTATAGGAATCACTTATACATTTCTGACAACGATCAATTGCAGACAACTATAGACAAAGGTTGCCACGACTCTAAGGTAGCAGGACACTTTGGACAGGAGAAGACTCTGGAAATTGTTAAAAGAGACTTTTATTGGGTAGGGCTGACAGCGTGGATGAATGACTACGTACGTTCATGTGATGAATGTCGACCTAATAAATCACCACGACATGCGCGGATCGGTCTGCTGCAGCCTCAAGAGGTTCCATTCGCAGCCTAGTCATCCATATCGACCGACTTCATAACACAACGACCAGTATCACAAGGAAGAACACAAATTATGGTACTCATGGATAGGTTTACAAAGATGGCTCATTTCATAGGTCTGGAAGCTAATGCAACTGCCAAGGAGGTTGCAAACGTATTCTTGAGGGAAGTCTGGAAGCTACCTGGATTTAAAGCAGAAATTATATCCGACATGGATGCAAAGACTTCGGGAGAATTCTGGGAATCCCTATGCAAAACTCTGGGGATGAAACGAAAGATATCAACTGCGTACCACGCGCAAACTGATCGACAAACGGAGAGAACCAACCAAGTACTGGAAGGATACCTGAGAAACTTTGTCAATTATTACCAAATGGACAGGTACTAGTTCCTCCCTCTAGCCGAGCATGCCTATAACAATTCGGTAACGAACGCGCATGGCATGTCACCCTTCTAGCAAACTATGGATTCCATCCACAAACAGAATGGATGAAGGAACGAGAAGCCCAAATTCCAGGCACCCAGCTATACGCACACTGGATGCAAACAATACCACAACAGGCCAAAGAAGCGTTGGAACAAACGCGGGAATATCTGTCCCAATATTACAACCACAAGGCTAAGCAGCAACCAGACATCAAGGTCGGGGACCTGGTCATGTCAAATGCAAAAAACATACGCACCAAACGAGCCTCGAAGAAGCTTAGCCCAAAGCTGTATGGTACGTTTAAGGTATTGGAAAAAAGAGGTGAACGTGCCTGTAAACTAGAAATATCACCAAGATGGAAGATCCATCTGATTTTTCATGTATGATTGTAGGAACCCTATGGAACATCCAATTGACCAGCAAGGGAACAACCTCCACGCGAGTTAGGAGAAATTGATACAGATTTTGAATGAGAAATCGAAAATATTGTGAAGAGTGAAATAATCTCTTATACACGGCGCGTGGGGGGTCGGAACCGACCGATGCGTGAGTTACGGTACTTTGAAAAGTGGACTGGCTATTCTGAAGATGAAAATCCTTGGGAACCACGAGACGACTGAGAGCATGCACAGGAAGTGGTGGAGGCGTTTCATAGGGAGAATCCGGATATGCCAAAGCGGGCAGATGTTGCAAGACAAGGAAAATGTTTTCCTAGCGTGGCCAAGCAATCACGTTAGGTTTTTTACCCTACCAAGTTCACTTCAAGAAGGGCCTGATGTTTTTCGAATTGTTTAAGTTTGGGTCTTATGGTTGAGAATTTTTATTTTGTATTTGTTATTATGAAAGGGTACCTAAAGAGAGGGTAACCTTTAAAAACAGATTCGGGACAAACCGCACAGAGGAGGGAGCTTGTGTTAGGCACAAACAACCCACCAGGGTATTACAAGACTTTTCAGGAGGGACTGCATGAATCTGAACCTCTATAGGCAATTACCCCCCTGTGGCCCCTGCGTTCGCCCTGGGAGTCGACTCTGGCACCTTATTCAGTTGCTCGTTTACTAAGAAAAACGAGAAATTCGTGCACATCTTGTAACCCCGTATACGGCGTCGCCATCCGTTCGACCATATGCTGTCTGCTGGGCATACGAGAGGGCCTCTCTCGCTACGTCTGGGAAGTGGAACGAAGCGATTCTGTCAAGAACTCGTGGAGCTACACCCAGATGAAGTCAAGAGAGCCCGGGTAGTCCTAGATGGGTATGAATGTGCGATTAAAGTAGGATACTCCGAAACACAACGAGAGTACGCTGACGCCCCTGTGATGCCTATAAGGTCAAGGAACCTATCATAACAAGTTGATAAGGTGAGGCAGGGAAGACGAGAAGGTATTGGCCCGCTTGTGAACACAGGTCATCCTGAAAGCCATCTGCAGAGCGAGATAAAACGGCACGAAGCATATTCCGCCAACAACCAAGCTGGCCACTTGGAGTTCTAAGAAGTTATTGGTACATTCCAAACTGGGTGGCCATATCTTAACAGCCGAAAGAAGGTTGACAACTCAGACTAAGGGGGTCAACACCCTCAGAGAAATCCGGAGCAGTGATCATACCATTAGCTGTGTGATGAGGAGAAAGTTTCGGGGTCAAAGCGGGTTCCCTCTTGGATTAAGAGACGAAGGTAGGGAAGAAAATACCAGTTTATATTTAACCCAGTTGTATTCCGCGATTCCCAGATGTGGGATATAAATATCGTAGTGCCTTGCGAGCTTTAGCCATCATCAAGCATTGGAGAAGAGATCTTATCAATATCATAAGTTTTACTCAAAAATCTTTACCTACGAGCCTACCTAGACAATAACCGTTTACGAAGAAAGATTTAAGCCCAGTCCAATTCGCTTGCCCTTAGAATCGCCTACCCTTAACAGCGAATACGTAGACGTGGGATATAAATATCGAATTGCCTCCTGAGCTTTAGCCATCATCAAGCATCGGAGAAGAGATCTTATCAATATCAGAAGTTTTTACTCAAAAATCTCTACCTAGGAGCCTTTCTTGACAATCTGCGTTTACGAAGAAAGATTTAAGTCTAGTCCGATTCGCTGGCCCTTAGAATCGACTACCTTTAACAGTATATTGATTTATCTCCGTGTTTCCAAGGCTCACTAAATGACATTTGGACATCTCCAAGTGATACCTCTGGAATCACACAAGCTCATAGCTTATTCCGCCCTCCTCGACGAGCTTCTTCCCTAACCTCTCCCCTTAAATTACATCTCCCCTTTCGAAGAATTTACTTGAAAACTCACTTCCATAGATTCAATTCTAAATACCAGAGGAACTCTCCTGGTTCATGGATCCTCTACTTGTCACTACCGAAAAAGATTTCCCAAAAATCTACGAACCTTTTTACGTACCTACCTTCCTGTGGACACCGTTAGTTGACTATGACACTGAAGAAGATGGAACCTCCAGTTCCTTCAGTATCATCAATTCCTCGTTCGCAACGTCAGCTTGGGGATTGGGAAGACATCCCAACTTAGATGAAAAAATGTCCTTACGACAATTAACAGTCGATATGAACAACGCAATGTCTGACATCGAAGAAGTGTCGCTGGGAGGAACCAATCATGCACCTGGTCGCTCCAGCACACCTTTGGTACTCCACCACCTTTTACAGGCAAGTGGAGTCAGAAAGTGGGCCCCAGGAACTCGATCAAGTACTGCCCGTCCTACCGATGGCAGAAATCCAGCTATAGAAAGATTAGCAGAAGGCATAAGCCAGGCAATGAGCTACTACGACCGTACCCTCCAGGAATCAGTTGATATGCAACATCTGGCCTACCATTAACTATCCAGTCACACTCAGGATCAGATAAACCAACTCCTGGACCACATCGAACGGATAATCCTTGAGGAACAAATTATTGGCGAAGCACTGAAACAAGTAAATTCGGAACTTGAAATGTTAGCAAAAGAAACTAGCACACTTCCAGACACAACCACTAAACGTTTGGAAGTGAAGTTACAGGTGCAGGAAGAACGGGCTAGACACCAAGAGGGGGTAAGTACCTAGCTTCACACTAAAGTGGGGCAACAGGACAAGAGCCGATGGATCGAGACCACCAGCAAGAACAAGCGTTATCAAGGCAAAAAGCAGAACTCGTACAATGACTAGTGGCCGCCCAAAAAGAAAATGTGCGGACCTGTGAGAAGTTACGAGGACTGCACCAAAGCATGGAACAAGAACGGTCGGAAAGTAAAGCCTATGTAGTCAGGCAGAATGCCGCATCTGCAAAACTTAATCGAATGTTGACACTGATGAATGAGACTCTGATTCAACTACAAGTTGCATAAAACAGCCCTAGTGTGTGGGAAACAGTGGCACCACTGCCTGTGGAAAATACAGAATTGGAAAAATAGACCACGGCTGGTGGAAACGAAGAATTTCGCTTTATTCCTACCAGGGATAAAGGACAGGGAGTTGATCGCCGAGATGGAAATGGATCTAGGGGAAAAAACCCACGGCCACCTCCCCCAGCAAATGCTCCTAACCTTGGAGACGGTGACACTGATTCGGAAGACGGAGGTGGCACCTCCAAAAAAGGTGGGGAACGATCCTGTTAAGGTGTGTTGATTCTAAGAGCAAGCGAATCGAAGTAGGCTTTAATCTTTCTTCGTAGACGGAGATTGTCTAAGAATGCTCATAGGTAAAGATTTTTGAGTAATAACGTATGATATTGATAAGACCTCTTCTCCGTTGCTTGATGATGGCTAAAGCTCGGGAGGCACTTCGATATTTATATCCCGCGTCTGACTTTTCGTGGTCTACAACAGGTTTACATATAAAGAGGTCTTTTCTTCCAAACCTTCGTCTCTTAATCCAAAAGCGAACCCGCTTTGACTCTGAAACTTTCTCTTCCCCCACCCAGCTAATGGTATGATCAGAGCTCACGACTTCTCTGAGGGTGTGGACCCCCTTAGTCTGAGATGTCAACCTCCTTTCGGCTGTCAAGATATGGCCGCCCTGTTTGGAACGTACCAATAACTTCTTAGAACTCCAAGGGGCCAGCTTGGTAGTTGGCCGAATCTGCTTCGTGCCGTCCTATCCAGCTCTGCAGCTGGCTTCCAGGATGACTAATGTTCACGATCGGGCCAACACCTTCTCGTCTTCACTGCCTCTCCTTATCAACTTGTTCCGATAGGTTCATTGACCTTATAGGCATCACGGGGGCGTCAGCGTACTCTCGGTGTGTATCGGAGTAGCCTACATTAATCGCGCATTCATACCCATCTAGGACTACCCGGGCTCCCTTGACTTTATCTGCGTGTAACTCTATGAGTTCTTGACGGAATTGCTGTGTTCCACTACCTAGAAGTAGCCAGAGAGGCCCCCTCATATACCCTGCGGATAGCATCCGATCGGACGTACGGCGACGACGTATATAGGGTTACGAGATGTGTTCCAATTTCTCGTTTTTCTTAGTATACGAGCAACTGCACAAGGTGCCAGTGTCGTCTCCCAGGGCGAACTCCAGGGCCGCAGGGGGGTAATTGCCTGTGGAGGTTCAGATTCATGCAGTTCCTTCTGAAAGGTCATGTATCCTCTAGGGAGTCGTTTGTGCCTAGGAGATCCTGGAGACCCTTGCCAGGACGAAAGTTCGAATCCGAGCCAGATGCTAGGGTCGACCGAGTAGGGCAGGCATAGTCAAGGAACAACTGCAGGAAAGCGGATCTACCATTAAGTTTAAAAATAAACCTAGGTTGGATGTGCGAGTATGGTTATTAAATTGCGATAACTACTTTGGGAGAAACCCATGGCAATGTGAAAATGATGATGAACGCATAAAATACGCGATAGGAAGAATGGAAGGAACCGAGGTAGCCCCGTTCTCGATAATTTAACGCAAGAAAATGACTGGGGACCTTGGATTCCCATAACATGAGGACTTTGGTTTCTGGATCACTCTCCGAGCCAAAGTTACAGAACGATTGTCAGTAGTGTTTAAGGTACAAAAGGCCTTAGCCGAGATGGAGAAAATCAAGTATACATTGGAGATAGAGAAGAATCTCCACACCATGGAAAACCACAACATCGAGGTAGAAGTATCTGGTATAGCTGGGAGAAATATAATCCAGCTACAACTACCTAACGAAGCCAGGCTTACGCTATAACATGAGAATCACGAATTGGATAGCGAATGGATAAAGGAAGTCTGAAGGGTTACCAAAGCAGAAGAATCGTTCCAGGAACAACAAGGGCTATTCAGGACAAACGACGAGGGAAAAAGTGACTTCCAGCAAAGAAAACGAGAGTAGGAATCAAAATCTATCAAGTCCACTGCAAGAAATAAGAAACGAAAAACCTATAAGGCAGGTGAAAAGGCTGCCTACAAATTGAAAAAACAAGCGGAGAAAGGGAATAAATCATGCACTGAAGGAAAGGTTTAGCATACAAATTGGGTTGAAGATCATAAAGGAATCCCTAAGGACAAAAGCGAAGAACGAAAGAAAGCCAACCAATGCACCTGTTGCACATTGGCCAACCATACTTAGAAGTTCTGCCTAAAACAGGCCCAATTATCGGTTATAGGGCAGAAAAGGGGAAATTTCAAACCCCAATATCGACGACCCCAGATAACAAAGGGGCAACCAGAACCTACAACTAGGTTGAACCAAGTCAACCTGCCCAGGATTTGGGAACTGGACGACAAGGACGAAAACCAAAAAAGGATTTCAGGCAGTGGCAGCGACAGCGACCGGGTACTCAGTTATGGACCCACTACCGAAACCGAAATCAACAAGGGGGCTCGACCTCTGCAAGGTCCTACTAGCAGGTATTCCGCGCTTCTCCGTGGGAAATTCAAAACCAAAGTGAGAGTCACGAAAAGCAATCCTGTCCTACGGGAGTATCACAGACCTAAGAAAGACAGGCGAGCAAGAAGTGATTTACTTGGACGGCGGCTGGTGGTAGTGCGTAAGTACCTCTGGGAACCTGAAACACATAAAGAAGTAAGCGGAGCGCCACATTTGGTGTATATCGGACCTGAGTACGGAAGATGGTTAAATAAACCCGCATCCTTATAAAGCCCTAAATCCTTACAAGAACTCCAAGGAAGAGTGGACTGACCAGCGCTAACTAGGGACTTCTTAAGAATTATAAGGAGAAATCAGTCAGGCCTAGATCGTGAGAAGGCTTCCAGGAACGAAATATATTACAGGTCGGCTGAACAAAGGAATAGTTGGAGATACGGAACAGGATCCCGGATATCAAGAAAAATGAAGTGCAAGAGAATGTATAACTAGGGCTACCTATTCCACACGCTAAATGGAGCGGGGTAAATTCGTCCCGACCCTGGTCTCCGGCTTTGTGGAAAGGCTAGGCATGATACCCTCATGGGGTAAACAAGGCGATGCGTGAAGAATCCCCTGAATACCACCCAATTATACGAGTTCAGCTCGAGTTAGATAGGACTAATGGCAGGTGTATGAGAACCCTTCGGGAAGGGGTAAAGACCGCGGGTAGTGGGCTGCCCAGTACACTAAAGACTGAGATTGTAGTTTGTCTCAGGAGGCTTAAATATCCGATACTGTGCGGGTATGGTAACAAACACCCTAAGTTACAATAACAACCAAAATGGCATACAAAAGACCTGCACAGGCCCTAATCGGCCCTGAAAAAACAAATAAAACAGAAGCAGCTGCCCCGCCTTTTACTCATGTCTTGAAAGCAGGGCCACCATTGAAGCAAATGCAGAACGGATCCCGATTCGCGTACTACTAGACTCAGGGTCTAACATATTTCTAATTAACCAAGAACTGGTTAATAAACATTGCCTACCATACCACCCACACACATATAGCTAGGACATTTACACCTTCGAAGGTACCACAGCAGCAAATGGGGGAAAACACTACAGACATCCTATTCTCGTAGAGATCAGGAACCCACAACGATTTCACATTTCTTGTGAAACTACCAATTCTAGCAAATCTGACCTTATCATCCCATTTGGATGGTAGTATACAGAACATCCCATAAGGCACAACAAGGATGCACAAAAATGGAGATTTAAAGTAGAGAAATGACAAAGTCGTGTTATTAATGAAGGCACAGACTTGACATTTGATTGGGACGAGACCGTGGCATACAATCCAGAAGGGAGATATATTGGAGGAATCGAAATAGCACCCACTCCAGAGGCAAAAAAGATCCTGCAAATACCTAAGGAATACCATGAATTCAAGAGGATTTTTGCACCAGAAACGGCAGAGTAACTAGCCGGAGGAGGAACGTTAGACCACACTATTGACTTCATTCCCGGCGCGGTACCGCCATGGGGCCCGATATATCCTATGTCAGGCCTGCAGCTGGCTGTGCTTAGCAAATACCTGTAGAAAATTGTTAAGAGTAATTGATTCTAAGGGCAAGCGAATAGAACTTGTATTAAATCGTTCTTCGTAAACGGAGATTGTCTAGGAAGGCGCGTAGGTAAAGATTTTGAGTAAAACTTATGATATTTATAAGCTCTCTTCTCTATTGCTTGATAATGGTTAAAGCTCGTGAGGCACTTCGATATTTATATCCCTGGTCTGAGTGTTCGTGGAATAGAAATAGGGTTACATATAAACAAGTATTTTCTACCCCACATTCGTCTCTTAATCCGAGCGTGAACCCACTTTGACACTGAAACTTTCTCTTCCCCCCACACCTAATGGTATGATCAAAGCTCCAGTCTTCTCAGACGGTGTGGACCCCCATAGTCTGAGTTGTCAACCTTCTTTCGGCTGTTAAGATATGGCCACCATGTTTGGAACGTACCAATAACTTCTTAGAACTCCAAGGGGCCATCTTGGTTGTTGTCCGAATCAGCTTCTGTTAAGGGTAGCCGATTTTAAGGTCAAGCGAATCAGGCTAGGCTTAAGATATGAAATCGTAGACGGAGATTGTCTAGGAAGGCTCAAGATTTCAAGGTAGATCGTAAGATATTGATAAGATCTCTTCACCGTTGCTTGATTATGGCTAAAGCTCGGGAGGCACTTCGATATTTATATCCCGCGTCTGAGTGTTCGCGGACTACATCCGTTCTCCATACAACCAAGTATCTACTAACAATTTTCACAACCAAATCCAACAGCGAACCCCCTTTGACCCTGAAAGTTTTTTCCCCCGCACAGCTAAAGGCGTGATCATAGCTATTCTTTCTCCGAGGGTGTTCACACCTTCTCGGTAAGACATAACAGCCGTCGTCCTGCTGTTCAAACTATGGCCGTCCAGTTTAGAACTTGCCAATAGTTTCTTAGAAACAAAGGGGCCAACTTGGTTGTCGACCAATACGTCTTCGTTCCGCTTCACCCGGTCTTGCCATTGGCTTTCTGGATGACTAGTCTTTAACGATCGGTCCAATACCAATTCGTGCTGGACTGCCTCTCCTTATCGACATGTTCCGATAGGCTTGCTTGCCTATGATAGGCATTAATTTGGGGTTCAGTACTATTCTCTACGGAATAACCCGATTACAACTCCCTCCTTGTTAAGGGTAGCCGATTCTAAGGTCAAGCGAATCAGGCTAGGCTTAAGAAATCAAATCGTAGACGGAGATTGTCTAGGAATGCTCAAGATTTCAAGGTAGAACGTATAATATTGATAAGATCTCTTCTCCGTTGCTTGATGAGGTGTAAAGCTCGGGAG
>QFET01012310.1:0-11879 GCA_003316355.1 Tuber calosporum
AGTAATAACCAACATCAAGTCAGTAGTGATAGTAGAAACATAATAGGATTCCGTTACAGTGTATAAGGTTATCCATAATGAGTAGAATATCATAATCTGATACTGGAATGATGCTCTTGTATACATTGAGTGACTTCATCCTACCAATTTCGATATCTGTAATACAGGAGGAATTGCTGCTTGATCTGAGGCCATTTAGAGTCATTTAAAGCTTTGTCGATACTCTCTTATTCGTATTAGGGATAGACTTTTTTTTTTCTGAAGAAGCGTTTGCTAATTAGGGTACCTCCTATAGTTCCTGTATCTCTTTAGTCCCCCGAAGGGTTTTATTGTTGACTAGAATTGTAGATTCAAGTAATAGGAATAACCTGGCCGCTTCCTTAGACACTGTAACCTACTCCCAAGTATCTCGAGAATCACAAAGTGACTCAGAAGATACTATTAGGATAGGGGGAGAAGTGTCGCAGGATAGGTTGTCAATAGATAAGGTAAAAGGTATGGAACTAATAGAGTGACCATTCAACTTGTAGTATTAAAGATGATAGTCCTGTGAGGCTTGAGAGTCTGAATCCTTAAGGGATTGCAGGCTCTTTGAATACAAAAGATTCTAGCTAGGAAAACTAAAGAAAAGTGCAAACATCCTGTCCAACAACTTGCTAACTGAAGCAGTATAACAAGATAACCATATTCCAAAAACAGCGGTTAAGAGCGACAAGATGTAGCTAATAAAACAAGTAATGGAATCCAAACAAGAAGGAACAAGAGATCGCTAATACTATACAAATCCAGTAGGTATAGCAGGATGATAGCGATACCCAAATCGGTAGAAGCAAGGAGGGGTAGTGATAAGCGAAACAAGGAAAGAATAACCAGTTAGGAAGTCATAACTAAGTAGGAAGGGACAATCAAATAGTAGCGCTTATTAGGTATAAACCAAAATAAGTAATAACCAACATCAAGTTAGTAGTAATAGTAGAAACATAGTAGGATTCCGTTACAGAAGTGCACACAGTAGTCTTGTAAGTTATGATGGTATTTCTTCCATTCAACTCTGCTGAGGCAATGCTTTCTGCCTCAGAGTACTCTTTATCGCTATCGGTGGGATCATGGGTAACTGTAACATGATTGGACTTGATCCCCTTCTTTGTACAATCATTTGCCATCTGGCCTGCTTCGCCTCTGTAGTAACAGGCTCCTTCTCACTTACCCTGATCTATTTTCTGATTGCTTGGCTCCTTATGCTTAGGAGGGGTCTATTTTCTTGCTGAAGCTTTACCTTTTCATGCAGGCTTATTGCTTGTTTGTTGCGAAGAGTTATAAGCTTTGGGTGGTTTATTTCTGGAGGTGCATGAGGAGGTGCCGCTCTACCCCTCTTTGTACTACTATGAGAATGAAGTTGTCTTAAATTTTTCTGATAGTCTTCCTGTATGATCGAGCAGGTCTTAGAACGGAATAGGGCTTGTGCTACTTTGCAGTAAGTCTTGTTTAAATTGTCCATGATGTATTGCCCATAATGTGGACATTTAGTTTTCACAAGTTCTGAACTTGCTGCTGCTAATCCTATATTGTGATAACTTATAATGGTGATATACAAGCTGTTGATTGTCAGAATAGTGAACTTTAAATTACTAAGAAAAAAACCTCAATAATTCTCTGTTTCATATTCTAAAACTACTCACGCTAATAGTAGAATATCATTTTCAGCATCAATATCAACTGCTAAATAAGGGTTTAAATCAATTATGTTTTTAGAAAAGTTCCATTAACAGAACTAAATATGCAACAATGGGGGAATGATGTGGTAGTTGTTTGTGGGGATATAATGATTCTTTGTAATAGTTTTGTGTTGTAGTCAATAGCTAACTGACCATAGGTGTTACAAACCTATTCCTAGTCTGCTGGACAAGGCACACTATCTTCTTCAACTGCAACAGGTAATGATACGTACCTCTGGTCTTACCGCTTGTCTGGTCTTGTAGCCTTACGTCGCCATGGGAACACTGAGTCCTCTCACTCCTAGCCCTTGCGACAACTTCTTAGCGATACTTTCCTTGAATCACCTTTCGGTCGGTGATATAAACGGATGGTCGTAATAAGAATAAAGTATAGATTGAACTAATAGGTAAAAAATAACAGAGGAAGTAACTTAGGTGGTTGTGTGAAGAGCTATCTACTTGCGTCCTTGACCCTCCTTATATAGACGCTCTTCTATAACCCTAACCCTGATGACTTTTCTATGAGTCACCTCCTTACTAGGACTTCCGTGTGAGTCATAGTATACAACCATCCTATGACTCATATCTTGAGTCATAGTATACCTTCCCCATAGTATCCAATTTCCATAATAGGTCATGTGTGCTAATCGCGTCTCATGCGTGAAACTCCTGACTCATTCTTGTAGTCAGGTGCAAAAGTCATAATATCATATGAACTCACAAGCGTGAGCCATAAAAACTATATTCATAAATCAAACCAAATATCATAATCATAAATGATCTCACAAATTGTGAGTCATGAGAAACATTCCATATTGCTAAGTCACGATTTATGACAATAGGTTACTAGATTAGTTTGAATGAAAAGATAGGCATAAGATGGCAGCAACCAATATTGTAATACTTGGTGCTAGATGCTGTGGCCAAGAATTTGTCATTTAGCTTAGGGTGCTGGTGCAAAGATGGTTCATTGTTAGTACTGATAGAGCACAGCTTGAACAATATTCTTCAGAGTAGTGTTATTATCATTTGTAAATCATGATTGTAGGATATGCAGTAAATATTTTTGTCGACTAATCTCTCTTTGTGGAATATCTCTAGCAACATAGCACAAATGTACTGAATTGGTAAGACCTACTTCAGTGCACATTTCTGGGTGGTTAATAAAAGCTAGGGTTCTAAAACCATACTCACTTATCGCAAAATAATATAACACCTGTGTTGAATCACTTTTATGAACTGTTGCTGTAAACTTTCCCTCTATTGACTTTTTTTGACTAGAGGCATTGTTGGTATATTGTTTTTTTTTATGTTGTTCAGATAATTTAAGGCAGAGGAAGGGTTTTATGTACATTTTTTATTTATTTATTTTTCTGACCCTCAATTGTTTGTTTACTTTTGCTGATTATTTTGACAACCAGTAATTGTGTGGGAAGCAGAAGAAGAAAAAAGAAATTATTGTTTCTTCGCTACAGGGGTATTTTAGGTGTGTAGGGCATACTAGACCCTGGTCCCATCCTGAGGGGGCATTCTAAGAGCTTTCCGTAAATTTTATTATTCAAGTATCTAGTGGCACCGCGCCCGGCTTACCCTCGATAACGAGCACTCGTGACGAAACTTGGCCTAGGACCAACTGGGGCATTCCGTAGAAAACTGCGAAGGTTAGGGTTTCAAAGTTCTGCTGTTGATTAATCCCTGTTCGTCACTCGTCCTGTGAAGACTGTCCAGTGTTGTCTGGAATGTGCTATATACAAGGAATGAGAGGCTGGAGTTTCATTCTTTGTCCAGGAATGAAATGCTTATGGAATCATAGCTGGGCTGGACTAGGAAATCTGTATATATTGGGTCTTGTTGTTATTTCGTTTGACATGCAATTCAAGATACTATAATGGTTGACTACAACTTTCATCCAGCGCCCGTCATTGCCGATCAACCCCTCAACTTCCCCCTACCGGTAATACGACCAATTACAAACCCCTCTAAGTGAACAACAACTCATAAGCTCTAATGCTTTTCCAAAAGTCTTTACTTTATGACTCTCTAGAGAATTAAAGAAGGATTTAAAAAAACATTCAACTTTTGCAGTGCAAGAGCTGTTCAAACCTTGTGATTTCTGTATGCAATCTGGCCAATTAAAAGAGCTTAAGCTAACTGTATCAGGTAATATTTGGCAACACTATGCCCAATGAGATAATTAATTTGCCGCTCAGTGCATTCCATTTCTGTTACTCTAGCCCTATTAGGAAGGTTATCAATGCTAAATAAGCAGCCGCAAATTAACACAATTGTCGAATGGCAGTGTCCCGCACACTACAAGTACCAGTACCAGCATCACGATCAGGAGAAACCGCAAGTTCAGGTACACCAGCACAGTCTCCACAGGGTGCATGGCGAAACTGGGTGGATGGCGAACAGGGGTACACTGCTCGTTCTCGTCCCTGGCCATACTCTAAAAAGTGCCCGAAAACAGGGATTAAAGAAATCTATGGTAAAACATCTGTGCGTATCTGAGCGCCCATACAAAATTTACCCCCTGTTTTCAGGTAGTTCTGGCCTGGGACGAGTCCAAATACTTCTATGCAAGGTTAAGGTTTCAAAAAGATACTTGTACTAGTACAAGTGCGAGCACGGTACTTGCACAGTATCATACTACGGGAGCACTACAAGTACTCGTACAAGTAGCAATTGATCCCTGTCCGCCACCCGCCCAGTGTCGCCATGCCCCTTGCTCTGACTGTACGAGTAATTTATATTTCAGCCCAGTTGCCGGGCTATCCATCTTTCTATCATGTCTAAGATACAATCGCCAGTGCTATGCTCCCTATCAACTCCCTCGCACTTATTCTATATTGAGTAGTAGCAAACATCAATGTAAATACTCGAGTAAGTAATAACAGTAAGCTACTCTCCAATGATCCAGTAAGAAATATGAAACGTTAGCGAACCCCTTCATCCATTGCTGATAAAGACCTGACAGCAAAGAAGAGGAAGAACTTCGACAAATCCGAAAAGTAAACGTAGGTACCCCGTGACAAAAACAAAACCTAAATTCAGCAATTGACCAACCAAGCACTCCGCGACCCGTCAAAGGAAGAGAAAAGGAAAGAAATAGCAAGAGAAATAGAAGCAAGGTAAAAAAAAAAAATGCAAGGTCACAAAGTAACGGTAATGGATAAATCCCAACCGCTACTTCAGGGGAAATAAATGAGTCGGTAATGATGCTCACAGAAATGAGCCACTAACCGCAGCGGACAACCCGTCTAAATCATTCCCGCCTTTGCGCTCATCGCCCGCTTATATTTGACCATTTGCGGGGGTTTTTCTTCCGGCTCGGCTGCGAGTTTCGCCTTCGCCGCTACCCTGGCTGCGATTACTACAGTTGGAAAAATAGTTGTGACAGGTGAATTCTGACGAAGCATCTTGGACGGTTTTGGGCACCGGTTCTTCTTGCCTTGGTCTTTGCGAGATTGGAGGGGCTGGTTCTGGTGGTGATTGGGTGCGAGCGAGGAAGCGAATTGCTCCTTCTTCATGTGAATATCGGGTATTACCGGCGCATGCGTAGTTGCACCAGGTGGAGAAGAAAACCGCTTCTTGTCGATGGTAGGGTTGTGCACAACGGGCGTAGATGTGGTATGCGGATAATTGAAATGTGTTTTTTGAACAGTCCTGGGTGTCGCAATTGGCGGGGAGGTAGACAGCTTCCCGTCAAAGGCAGGATTGGGTTTCGCCGGTGCAGGCACGGTGGTGACAGGAGTAAACTGTTTCCTCTCACAGACAGAATTAAAATCCACCGGCGCAACCGTTCTATTTGGGGAAACAAACTGTCCCTTTCCATTACGCGACCCGTGTTTCGCCACCGCAGGAGTAGGATTTCCTGGCGATGGCACAGGCTTCACCACTCTCCCAGCGGGTAGCCCCCCAGAGGCACTGTTGGTGTACTTTGGAGTACTCAAAGGGGCACCACCCCCGTCCGCCTTTCCACCCCCGGCCAACAACTCACGGATCCTCTCCGCCCAGTCACTCTTAACCTGAGACACCGCCTTGGGTTTCGCTTCCTCTTCTCCCCGCCCAATCTGCACTTCGTTATTTACCCCTGAGGCCGCCTTTGCCCGCGCCTCGGCAGCCTCTCGAGCAGCCTTCCTGGCCAGGATAACCTTCACCTCGTCCTCAGTAGGAATTGGACACCCGCCCCCATCCCCACTATCCCCCCATGGCCTATGCTCCGGATCATCCTCGTCAAGATCTCTCCTCACACCCTTCCACTTCCCCTTCCCATTCCTTGGACCCCTACCCCTCCTCTTTGGGAACCACCCAGAGCCATGCTTCTCACGAAGATGTATTTCGCAGTCGTCATCGTAGCAGACCGTCCAACTCATTTCTGCATGTGGGGAGTATCCCGGGTGCTCTTGCTCGGCGGCCAGAGTTTGCGAGAAAGGAATTGGGTCACCCCAGGAGTTTGTTCGCCTGCCGGACATTTTGTGTTTTTTGCTTTTTTCTTTTCCTGCTATGGGAGTATAAATTCAATAACAAACAAACAGACAAACAAAAGATGAAAGAAGCAAATCGGGGAGGAAGAGAGGAGGTTATACTATTTATCTTTGCGCAGCACACGCACAGTGAACAAGAAAGAAAAACCCAAAAAAGGGGTGGAAGTGAAGTCAATAAGGATGGGTGGATGGGCCCGTGTCTAGTAGTTGTGATGGTGGTGGAGGTATTGGTGTGGACAGCAAAGTTTAATCGAAATCAAGATGGCTGCGGGCCTTATAATAGGTGGGTGAAGACAGGAGGTCAAATTTGAATGGTGGATGGCTCATAAACCCGCACACATGACTGTCAAAAGAAAAGGGCTGGAGAGAAGAAGACGACGGATAGATGGGATAGGGGAAGTGAAGAAGTGAAGAAGAAGGAATTTATTACCCTGCCGGTACTGTAGGAAGGTGGTATGATAGATAAATTTAGGTAAAGCAAATTACTGTGCTGTATCATACGAGCAGGAGAGGTGAAGTGAAGGCGGAAGTGAGGTGGGTGTGGGTAGCATTGGGGATTGGGGTAAATTTGCCTTTCGTCTCGAATGCTGGATCTTTTTTTGCACTCTGTTACTAAGTATGTGAGTGTGTCGGTAAATTACCGGTACATACCATACCGTATCATAGCCTGTTTCATCACCGCGGAAGCTTGGTCGCGGCCCGCTTAACCGACCTAAGGTGGCATCAGTGCCGTATTGCCCAAGTACTCGAGTACATACTATACTTTAAATTCCCCAGCTCTTTGTTACCCTTTTCTTTTGCTTCTCCTTACCCGTAGTGCACAGCACTCGTTGCTTGCACCATGGGCTGCGGTTTTGAATCGCTCTCTTTACCACAATAGCGAGCGGTAGGAGCCCCGCTCTACTCATAGCACCGCACTATGCTCTTCCCAACCCTTCGCCAATCCATCAATCTCTCCATCCTTCAAGCTTTTTTCACAGTCCCACTTTTCTGTACACTAATGTCTGTATGCATGTGTGAAGGTACTATACACAGAAAGAACTGACAAGTAGAGAGAGGGGGAGAAAGAGGGCGAAAACTGTCTACTCTACTCTACAAACAACCAACCCCCTAATAAACGCCCGGAATCAACCTCCATTTCACCCTCCTACAATACCTTTCCCAATCCTCCCCATATTTCCCCAAACACCGCGAATGATCCCTCACGCACCGTTGAAGCAGTAAGGCCGTCATAAAAACCGCGTACCACCACGGCAGGATATTATGCACACCGCAGACTGCGCACCCGCTGTACGAAAGAACCAAATCCCCCAGGTAATTCGCGTGACGAACGATTCCCCACCATCCTGCGACACACGGGTCAGGGTCAGCCTTGTGCCACCTAGCGGGATAACAATGGTGTGGGAATGATGTACGCACCGGAACAGAGGAGTAAGGATTCGTGCATTTTTCCGTCTTCAGTCTTGTATGTTGTGCGTATCACCTCTGCCTTCTTCCCCCATATCTTACACTCCCCGTTGGTTCTTCGGACAACATCCTTTTGATGATTTACGCTGCGAAATACGGCATACCCTAAGATCCCGATCAGAAGTATCACGGCAGCGACCGGCGTTGACAGGTTAACCGGATACCGTGCTAGGTACTGCGCTTGCAAAGTGTACGTCCCAGGCAGCCAGACCATACTCCCCCACGCGAGGTAAAATCCGTAATGATCATGACAGATATCAATAGTGCGCAGATACCAATCCTCGTTGATGAAAAAGTCCACAACATAAAAGGCATGAAGGATGTTGACAATGATCATAGAGTTAGAAATGTATCCGTGCAACTGGAACTGCCAAGCGGCGAATGAGAGGTTGCTACGGACACGATTAGCACAGCCAGCACTGATCAATCGCCCTCGAACCCCATTTTCCCGAATATTTTCACTCAAAACCAGGTACAGGGTGGGGGTGGTCAAAGCTCACATCAGGGTCCAGGCAACAATCCCCGGTCGCCCATTGTGGAATAATTTGAAATCCCACCACTCACCAATCCTAGGGTTCAACTCGATCCCCATGTAAAAGTCATAAACCATGGAACCTGAAAGCCGTTAATTATTAGTCGTTTTACTCCCCTGGACCTCAAACAGAAACAATAAAAACTCGGGTTTGCTAGCTCGGAAAAACGCACCACTAAACTTTCTGTCAGCCTCATGAGTCGGAAACATGTGCGCTTTCAGATAAGCTACCACGGCAAGAAGATAGCCGTAAACATTCGCCACGACCAACAACCCTTCCCAATTCTTTGCAATCACCGCCGGATCCAACATCCCAGCGTAAACCGCTGCCATGGCAACCACATGCGTCACCACCCAGGCGTGAATACCATTTACACGATAAGGCAAAAGATGCCCAGCGGGGGTACGCTGTCCGTACCCAATGGGACTGGGCAACCATGCATACAGCGCCGCCTGGAATAGCAACCAGCCTGCATAGGCTATCGAAGCACTAGCTGTGGGCCGGGGGGCATACCTAACGATGAATACCACCGGATGCGTCGTCACGAAGGCCCACAACGTCGTCAACAAACCGCCGTTAAAATGTTTCAGAGATATACACGCAAGGACGGCCAGCAGCGGACAGAAAAGCACAATTGCGCCACAGCCCATCACCGTAACCCACTCATTTCCGGCAAAGCGGCCCCATGCGGGATTGACGTGTTTTGCCGTGCACGGCAGCGCCCGGACGAATCTGTTTGAGGGCGGGTCGTGTGTTTGTGCTGTCCTCCGGTGACAGTCCGAGAGCGGGGTGTACGGAAGGTCGAATGAGACCTTCTTTGTCACTACCTCTGTGAATGTCGTAGATGTTGCTGAGGACGAAATTGGTGCGGCTGGGTCGATGTCTAGAAATGAATTCGATGAGGACAGGCTGCATAGGGACGACCGCCGCTGGCGGGTCAAAGAGTGGCGACCCAGAACCATTCCGCCAATCCGCTGATGAGATTTGAGGGTCAATAGGGCGCGTGATATTGTCGAAGAATACAAGGAGATGAGGAAGGATGAAGGGGAAAGGATGAAAGGGAGAGATAGAAGGAAAAAAGTAAAAGGAAAAAAAAGAAAAAGGAAAAAAAAAAGAAAAAAAAAAAGAGCCTGTAGACTCGGAATCGGCAGGGGAAATGAGATGTGGGAGAAGGGAAGAGTCTGGAGTCGGTTCGGGGAATGAAGGTAGGTGGCACTGTAGGGTATACCAGTACTTGTACGGTAGTATGCTTCACTTTTCGTCCCCTTGGTGCCGGACTTGAAGTCTTCCCCAACCAATACAGCAGTGCAACCCTCTTTTCCCTTGCTCTGGTTTGATTCTCTTTCCTCCACTTCCTCGACCTTCTTCTGCAGGGGTATCAGGGCGGTATTATGACCTCTGGAGGATAACAAAGCCCGTCCTCCTTATTACAGCTACAAGTGCTATGATCAGGATGGACTGAGAGAAAGAAAAAACCAAGGGAGGAAAGATGAGAGAAGAAGAGAAATCCCCCGGGTGATTTCTATTCCCAACCTGCGTTCCTCCCCTTCAGCCTCACGAAAAAGGGGGCGAGAGAAATTCAAAATTTGGGGTAAGGGAGGAAGCCAAGCAAGTACTCGAGTAGATGCAATTGTGACCTTCCCGCTTCAGAATAGCTTCCCAGTAACACTCTGTTCGTGCAAGTACTCGTACTCGAGTACTCGCACTGTGCAGCGGATTGAAGGAACAAGCATCATGAGGCTCACCAGATTGTTGTTGTCGTTGTTGTTGTTTGTCTTGGATGCAAGCGCACGAGCAGACGATGGACAGGACACTATGCAGCACTCACTCACTCGAGCAAACACAGGTCTGCAGGAGCAAAACCCTAGTTTCTGTGAACGGGGCTCAAGCGCAGTGGCGGAAGGTGTGCTGCATATGATACGAGTATTGGCAGTGCATGAGTCGCAGACGCAGCTACCCTACCTCTCCCGGGAAGATTCCCCTTCTTGCCATCATCGCCCGTAAGCTGTTTATCCATCGATAGTAATCTACAGCACGGTAGGATGCCCATCCCAGGCAAGATGTATAAGTACTCGAGTACCGTACCTGAAAACGGGGGGTCGATTTTGCATGGGCGCTCAGACACGCACCCCTGTTTTGCCATATTCGAGTACTTGTATCCCGCCAATCCCTGCTTTCAGGTACTTTTTGCCTGGGACGAGTGGAGTGATTCTTCCCTATCTCCTCCAACTCACGGACCATCTCAACATGATACTCGTAGCATCCTGTACTAGTACTCGAGTAAACTCTTCCCCCCCCCTCCTCCCCGCGCCCTACCGCAACTCATCCATTCTCAAAGCCCCTATGATAGTCCATCTCATCCTGAGGGAATCCCCTTGGCACATCCATCCCCCGTCGCCAATCTCATCATCACATTACTCGTACTCACGCTGTAGCACAGTAGGCAAGAAATACCGTACCGTACCCGGAAACAGGGGTCTGCGGGATATGCTCGAGTAATGGTATGACAAAGGATCCGGGCGTATATACAAGCACCTGAGCATCCACCCCGGCACGGTAAAAACTCCTGAGATTCGCCGTCCCCGCCACCGCTGTACGAGTAATCTCCGGATTCTGAGTCAAAAAGCTCCCGAGAAGGATTAACCTTTTACCGACACGGTACAAGCACAGTAGAAGATCGGCATACTGGAGGTGTTGGATCTCATTAACCGGTATTCGCAATTCTG
The DNA here is from genome assembly GCA_003316355.1 of Tuber calosporum. Classification (NCBI taxonomy): domain Eukaryota; kingdom Fungi; phylum Ascomycota; class Pezizomycetes; order Pezizales; family Tuberaceae; genus Tuber; species Tuber calosporum. The sequence goes on from QFET01012310.1 coordinate 10,929, forward strand.
TTAACCTGTCAAACTAAACCAGGAATGGGTTTGACGGGCTGATCACAGGGGTGCCTACAAGTAAGACGGCGAATCTCAAGGGTTTTTACGGTGCTCTAGTACGGTACGGTACTCGTACGAGTACTTGCGCAAGCCCATGACCCTTGCTTTCGGATACCTGCCTGTCACCGCACCAGTGCAAGCACGAACACGGTAGGTTGCAGAACAACTCAACACATGCTATCCCCCCCAACCACCAAAAATATCCCTCCCACGCAACATGTCACCTCAACTCGCCCTGCCAAGCCATCCATGGGAACCTTATCCCGACCTCCTTCTTCCACCTCACCTCACCTTCTTCACAACCGCAGAGCCTGCCCAGACCCTCACGGAGCGGGCATCTTGCATATCTGGACGAGCGAGGAAGGATGGGGGCCGTGGCGATCGCGGCGGGGTTTGGGAGGCCGACGCCCGACCGACCGTCTACCGCATAACCAGAGGAGAGAGGGTATTGTGATGATGATGGGCAGGGCGTGTCAGCTCAGGACGCACCCTACCGTATTCTATGGCATCCGGACAGTTGTGTAATGATCTTCATCAATCTTAGGCCTGTACCCACATCAATCCCTTCATTCAGCAGCCTTGGTAACCCTAACTCTAATTAATTGTCCGAAACCTTTGTTTGTTAATAGCTTATGGGGCTGAGTTCGGGAGCTGGGTTGCGTTGTGTTGCATTTGGGGGGGAAAAACGGCTTTTTCCTTCTGGAAGTTTTCCCTTCTGTCTACGAGTAAGATGCTGTATGTACTATGTACGGGCTTGTGGTGGGTGGATGGGTTACCGTGCTCGAGCACAGTGCACTCGGGGGTTGATGTATCATAAGAGATGGGTAAAATGCCTGACCCAAGTGCTCGAGTGCAGGACGGTACAGTATTGACCATACCTCGTGCTGGTATTGGCACGTGTGCATCTTT
>QFET01012312.1:19685-39048 GCA_003316355.1 Tuber calosporum
AAAAAAAAAAGGCAAACTGGGAAGTTAGCGGATTGATATTACAGATTGAACTTTAGCTCGAATATTAGATATATACAAGTAAGTACCCCAGTATGATATTGTACTTTATTGGAGCGAGATGCAAAAAAGCACACGGCTCAAGCATTTTTGACAGGATAAGTGAAGGATTATCCCTTGATGGGAAAGCCGTCAGGCACGCTAAACTTATCCTGGAACGGTATAACCAGTACGGGTTTTGTGATTTACAGATTTTCCGCCATGAGGTGTGGGTCAGTTGTATCATATCGGGGTGGGTATCAGCCATGCGGAATTGCTTGTTTAGGAGGATGGGTTGGCACACAGGTTTTCGCTACGGTAGGTAGGTGCTGCTTGTTTTCTTTGTTTTCAGCAGGGCAACAGCCACCTGGAGACCTTTTTTATTATTTTATTTTTGTTTTGTTAAATCCTCTGGTTATTCGTGGCTAGCTACAGGAAAATCCATGGCATGACTATGAGGTATGGCCTAAAAGTCTGAAAACAAAAATGTATAAGGCAAATAAAATAGAGGCACGAAAACCTATATAACTACAAAAAGAGTCATAGCAGTAAAGTGATATTCATCTTTACCTCCTGATCCTTGATAAGTCCTCCATAGAAGCGTACAGGGCGGGTAGGCCACATCGAAGAGAGGGCATTATGGGGTCCGTTGCGATTCAAATGCTTTGATGTGAAGTGGTTGCGTGGGTGGTCCTGCATTTGGCAAGTGATAGTAGGGAATGTGTGTGCACTTGTTAGGTATGAAAGTATGCACTATTAGCAGGGTTTGGCTTGGTGGAATTATTGTTATAGCAAAGCTGTAGCAACTATAGTATTGTGCAGAGGAATCAAAGCATAGCTTGTGTTCAGTCTTATATATGGCAGAGAAAGTATCAAGGTGTCCTTTGAGAATATTGAAGCCCAGGATTCAGTAATGATAATAGCAAATGTGAAGGCAGATTTACTTTGCCCTGAATTGTATAAGGTGAATCAACTGAGTTATTTGATAAAGGCTATCCATTGCTTACCTAGTAGGATATGTTGGGAGGACAGTTACTATAGTTACATGGCAGTAGGTGGTAGTGATGACATGCAGTAGTAGTTGTATAGGTTAGCAGGTATAAATTGGTGGACACCAGTGGTCGCATGGATGAGTTGACAGAATATGTCAACTTTACTGTTAAGAAGGGTGGTTATAGCTGAAGCAATAGCTGTAAATAGAATAGTTCACTCTTTGAGAGTCATAGTCTGAATATAGAGACTAACGAATATCAGGTTGATTATATCACTGAAAGCTACAGCTAAAGTATTGTAAAGTTTAACTACTTCAACAATTAGCTATTAATGCTAGTCTGGTAGACTATGGCATAGTAGGAAAGGGTTAGTGGAGGCATGTTTGGCCAAGGCTGTTATAATTATAGCTTTTATATGCAAGGTAATAAGGAGGGTAATCCTCTTCCCACTTTCTCCCACAGTGTAACCTACTCCTAAGTATCTTGAAAATTATAAGGAGACTCTGTCAATATTGATATGATAGGAGGAGAAGTGTTGATGGAGAGCTCTCAATAGACAAGGTATAGTCACTAAACAAAAGTGTTGGTGATGCTGAGTAAGCACTGACTCAGCAATGATATGAAAAGGATACCACACCCACCTCGCCCATATTACCAAATATATGCAAGACAGTAATACAAAGAATAATGTCTGCGAAAGGAAATTCAGCTTCCTCTCGACAGAAGCCAAAAAGCAATAGGCGCAAAATGACTGATGTTGAAAAAGGAAGATAATCACATTCTTTTATATCTTTCAAAGAATTTCAATTGTCACTAGACTGGTTGGCATCTATAAGTAAACTGTTGGAAACTTTCTTGTAGGTGCAGGTGGGTGGGGGCATTTAGAAAATGCTGTGTGAAAGGGATGGCGAGCCATTCTTAGCCAGCATGGGCATGGAGCAATCATTCATGCTGCTTAGAAAGATTGTACTATGAAGAGGATAGAACTTTGTAACCACCACAGTAGGCTTGCTTTGGATTCATATGATTGATCGAGTCCTCCTGGAGGCGGGTATTGAAAAATGGCTTACCTGGACTATGCTTTGGTTGAATGCAGTTCATACGAAGCTGCTTGCCTGAACAATGATAGGGAAGGATGACATCAATGAGGATTTAGAAGGAATCCATTACAGTGATGAGTGTACTGTAAGAACATTAACTAAGCTGAAGCAGCAATAAGAATTTCGAACCCTCCAGGAGAAGTGGCTTACCAAATGCATCAAGCTACAGGGAAAGGACAACAATTGTAATGGGATCCTACTAGGTGTCTACTATTACTACAGACTTGATGTTGATTAATACATATTTGGATTTATACCTGATAAGTACTACTATTTGGTTATCCCTTCCAACTTGGTTATAACTTCCTAACTGGTTATTGATTCCTTGTTTCACTTATCATTACCACCTCCTTGCCTCTACCTATTTGGGTATCGCTATTCTCCTGCTATGCCTACTGGATTTGTATAGTATTAGCAATTGCTTGTCCCTACTTGTTTAGATTCCATTAATTATTTTGTTAGCTCCATCATGGTACTTTAAACCCTATATTTTTGGAATATGATTACCTTGTAATCCTGCCTCTGTTAGCATGTTTGTTAGAAGAGATGTTTGCGCTTTTGTTAAGTTTTCTTAGCTACAATCTTTTGTATTTAAAGAGTCTGCAATCACTTAAAGATTCAGACATCAAGCCTGACAGGACTATTGTTACACATATAGGAAATGGTAAAAATTAGTTGGTGTGATAGTATATAGAACTGGGAGGTTACTATATGACTACAACCCATGCTGGCAAGAAGTAGTGTCTATAGCAGAGCTGCTCAGCCTTGGTGAAAAGATCTGGACTCTAATGTACGGAGTACTAAGGCTTTTGATAATCTGAATGGATATGCACTTGAGTACATATATGCAGGCAAGACGGCCATCCAGACTGATCAACTGGTATTCCGTAAGATGTTTGTAACAGGGCTACATATACTTGAACTTAGTTCATTTGGCAAATGAATCGAAGGCAATTTACTGGTAGAGTGCTAGACACTCTCAGAATACAAAATAGTTCGTGGATCATTTGACCGAGTGAGGCATATATTTTCAGGGTCAAACGAGGTTTCCACTTTCCATAACTATGGCCATGGTATCTAAGGATACTTCATATATATGGCTAATATAAGTAACAGGAGAATTATATAAATTGCTAGCGGTTCCCCATAGTTAAGGGATCATCAAGCAATGGAGAAGAGACCTTAAAAATATATTTAGTTATTAGTTAAAACAACTTTAAAGCTTTACAAGAACCCTCTTTACCTTTTATCTTTTTTCTTACCGGAGCTATCCTGACAGTTCTCTGACCCTCTCAATACAAGCACAGCATAGGCAATTCAGCAGTACCGAATTGGCTACCCCATAACACTATATTTTTATTTTCTTGTCACCAAAGCTCTACAAATATTCTCACTTCTATTTCATCTTATGCCTGAAGAATACCACGACGCTCAAAGTTTTCATCTGTGGAAACATTGTGGGCACTGTTGACCTCTCAGTTTTGACAATGATTTTCCTGTCTGTTGTGAAGGATTCACCCTTGACATATGTGCAGTAGCAGTCAGACACTTATAAGCTATACACAACAAATATACGGAAAGAATATATCAGCAAGATGGATGGTGGATAACAGCTTTCACCAAACGTAAATAAGAATCTATCCATGATTATAGGGAAGATCCTCGACTCAATCCTCAATCTCCTAGTTGAATTTTTGAACCGTTACCAAACTAGCAACTAAGAAGTATTTCGGATACTTCACTATCACGACAAGCTATCCTGAATTTTGATCCTTTATCTACCATATCCTCTTTTGAAGAAATATTTTCTACTGACCTTGTGGAAATACCGCTATTTGAAACTGTGGAACCCTCGTGGTTCACTAACCCACTTTAAGTCGCTACACCCAAGGACTTTACACAAATCTACGCCTACTTTCATGGGCAAGACTTTATCTGGCACAAATTTCTGGACTGGGATTTTGAGTGGTCAGATTTTTCTTCCGTTTACGACTTTTGTGCCTGGAGGTTACAAGACTGGCCATTTTAAATTTTCCTATACCGAAACTATCAGGGTTTATAGGCGAGTTGCCATGGCTAAGGCACGAGATGACACTCCAATTCCGAGTCCTTTGGGTCCTTACCAGATGATTGTAGAGGACGATACAGATTCTACCCCTTCACCATGTCTAATTCCGTCCCGGAGCCGGATCAGCTCTCCCATTACACATTTGGGTCGTCCACCATCTAGAGTTGAAAAATGTGCTGAGCGAGCTAAGAAGCCTGACAGTACTCAAGATAACTTCTAGCAAAATATAGTCTATGCATTGCGCCACATGGACCGATCCTTGAAAGAAAGTGCAGACGAGAATCATATATCCATCTCAGCACTATCACAGGAGGCCAGGCAAGGGTTCACAATGCTAGAATTGTTGCAAAGCCATATGGCTAGGGGTGAGGTTATCAAGGATGCTGAAATACAGGAAGGCCGCCGATCACTTGAACGTTTGAGTGGCGATACTGAAAGGGAGCAACAAATGTTACATTCCCAGGTTTCTAGAAGAAATCCAATGCCAACAGGCTCAATAAGAACAACAGGCACATGTCTCAGAGACAAGGGATCAGATTCTGGAAAAAGCTCTAATGGACCTAAATCCTAAATTACATCAGCAGGAACTAGAATGGAATGGGAGGATGAATGAGCAACAAGAAATTTCGGCTCAACAACTAAGGCAACAAGGCGAAGGTATGAAGGCATACCTTGAAGCCTTGGTACGTCAACTGGCCGATAAACCAGTTCCAGTACCAACTCAGCATGGGCCCAGTGATGGTAATCCAGGACCTTCTAACCGAGGGCAACCATCGATTGTACCACAACAAGGCACAGGTCCAACAAGGGAATCACTACCGACACCTAGGAAGGATAAAGGAAAAGGAGTCGATGGTGGAGGAAATAACCTACCACCGCCACCACCACTAGGTAACCTCAGTGATGCTGCAGACCCAGATGATGATGGGTGTGATAGTGATGGAGAGGATGGACAGGGCAGAAAGGGCAGCAGGCCAGAAAGCACTCCCTGTTTACTATCTATTCGCAGAAACGATGTACCCAAGGTCAGATTAACTCTGGCTTTCTTGGAACATATCAGTGGACTCACCTGACTAGCAAAGCTAATAGCAGAACCACCCTACTTCTTTGAAGGACATAACAACCAAGATGTTCAAAATTGGTTGACTGCCTATTAAGAGTATTTCGATCATAACCCTACAGAGTGGGAAAATCATGCACACTGAATAGTTTTTGCCTTGGGGAAAACAAAGGGGAACAAAGTGGCACCCTTCTCGGAAAAATACCGGAGGGTGATGGGAGGATTAGGTGGATATAGAGGAGACCCGGACTATTCCACATGGGATCATTTTCAGCAAGATATCACGAAGCGGTACATCGGTATTGAGGAGGAAAGACGAGCCCTAGAAGAGATGACCAAGGTAGTTTATAAGGGAAAGATAGACACTTATCTTCTGCTCCTCAAGAACCTAAACATCAAAGCCAGACTTACTGGAATCAGTTGGAGGGTGCGAGTGGAATGCAAACTTCCTGAAGAAATTTTGCGATGGTTATCCCATCTCAAATTCTCCTCCAATGAAGAATGGATGTAAACTATGAGTGAAGTTGGCAGACAGGAGGGGGAATTTCTGGAATGGCGAAAATTATCCAGAGGAGAACCTGCATCGAGTGCAACATCTAAGCGAAAGCGTGATAACACCAGTAAAGGGGTCAACACCAACCAAGGATACACCAAACAGAAACCAATGAACAACCCCTCACGATGGAAAACTGCTAAGGCTAACCCATCAACAAAGAAAGTGGTGGCGCAAACCAAAGATGAGCATACTGACTTGTAGAAGGCTCATGATGGAATCTCGCAAGAGGTGGTTGATAAGCGAAAACCGGAGAAGGAATGCACTCACTGTGGCCTCAACAACCACACTTGGTGAAAGTATCGAAAGGACATAGATGTTGCAAGGGCTTTCACTAAACAAACAAAACAGGACCGAACAAAATTTTCACACAAACCACAGACGCCAACGCTTATAGGAAAACTCAATCAACCAAAGGTCAACAATATACAAAGCGGAGCCTAACCTCGGTTATGCGAATTATCAGACACTGAAATGTCCTAAAATGGCACCAACGGCGACGGCGATTGGGTATTCGCGGTACCAGGAAACTGGTGACCGGAATCGAAATAGGGGATCCCTCTAGGCTAAGGAGTGAGAAATTCTGGCTTTCGCACGCACTATTTAAAATAGGAGCACAACAGAAGTGGTCCCTAAGTCTATAAGTCCTTAAGAGAACAGGATTAGTGGACAGACCAAGGTGGAGTAAACCTTTTTAAGAATGACAAAGGAGGGCGGTCGCATCTTTGATCTTGAGAAACAACTAAGTCTCACCTATTTTTCAAAGGCCTGCAGGAAAACAACCCGATATGCTACCCAAATGAAAAATAGTGCAAAAGAATGCTGTCAAGATTCTCTTCAGTAATAAAAACCTGAAACAGGGCCCTGGGTTAGAGGACACTGCCCGGGGTCCCAACTAGAGTCCATGGTCCAAGGAACTAAAAGGACTTGAAAATAAATTTTTGGTTTTTGGGTTGGTTTAACTTCAGACCCCGGCAGGACTTGTGGTTTTAGCTCCTCATTGAGCCCCCTGTCCTTGAAGCCATGCGGGGAAATGGCAGCCAGTTAGCCTGATTAAAGTGCCAGGGTTCTTTCATTTCCGGAAATACAAAATCTCGTCGAAGCGTCTGGTATGGGGTAGCCAAATCGGTACTGTTGAATTGTCTAGGCCGTTTTCGTATCGAGAAAATTTGAGAACTGTCAGGAAAGCTCTATAAAAGGTATTATAAAGATTAAGAATTCTCGAAGGCTTAATAACTTGTACACTTCTTAAACTGATATATTGTTAAGGTCTCTTCTCCGTTGCATGATGATCCCTTAACTACGGGGGATTGCTAACTATTTATACACATTTTCCCAATACTTGTATTGGCCATATAAAGAAGTATCCAGAGAGACTTCGGCCATGGTCTTTAAAAGTGCGAACACAGATTGACCTGGAAGATATATGACCCCACTACTGCAAATGATCCCCCGGACGGTCTATTTCTCTGAGGGTGTCAAGCACTCTACCAGTAGATAGCCTTCGATCTCTTTGCCAAATAAACTAAGTTCAAGTTGATGCTACCCAATTGCGAACACCATACGGAATACCAGGTTATCAGTCTGGATAGCCGTCTTTCCTGCATATATGCACTCATGTGCAGATGTTTTCAGATTATCAAGAATACAGAATACGTAATAGATCCACTTGGATAAATTACTCTATCATCTTTCACCGAGGCTGTGTAGTTCTGGATATGATCCTACCTCTTGCCAGTGTGGGTTGTAGTCAATATAGTGACCTCCTGGCACTATATAGCATCACATCTTTAGACTCGAAAGTCTAGTACCATATCCCATATGTGTAACATCAGCTCCTCCTTCTTATGCTTCGTCTCAAAGCAATTCTTCCACTTAGTACTCCTTCCAGTAGGGTTAAACACCCTTCTGCGATAACTTGGCCACAGCAGGAAAAACCTTTCGGTAGATATTACTTAGCCCAACTTTGGCATTTCCGGATTTTCCCTATGAAAATCCTCTACCAATTCCTGAGCATGCTGTAAGTGTTCCAGTGGTTCCCAGGTGTTCTCATCTTCGGAACATCCTTTCCACTTGACAAAGTATTGAAGTTCTTGCATCGTTTGTGAACGTCCTCTGAGTCTTCACTCATAAGAGATTATTTCACTCTTAATAATTTTCTCAACCTCCCATTCAAGGTCACCTTCAACTTCTTCTGGTACCAGGGGTGGTTGTTCTTAGCCAGGTCAAACTGATATTCGGTATGGCTCGAGTAGTGATACATGGAATACCAGATGGATTTTCCATTGCTTTAATATTTCCAATTTGTAGGCCTGGTCTTCTCGTTGCTCTAGGATTTTGAACAGGCCATAAAACTTTGGCGCTAACTTCTTGGACGGTCGCTTAGTGCAGATATTCTTCGCGTTTAGCATGACCAAGTCCCCAATTTTGAAGTCTGGTTGCCTTCGCGCTTTGCGGTTATAATACTTGTTCATCCCTTCACGAGTCTTTGCAAGTGATTGCTTTGCTTTTTCATGTATCGCTTTCATCCAGTGAGCATACATAGTAGCTCCCGGAATCTGAGCATCTCGCTCCTTCATCCATTCTGTTTGCGGATGGTAACTATAGTTTGCAAAAAAGGGAGTTATTCCATGTGCGCCTGTTACAGAGTTATATGCATACTTGGCTAATGGTAGTAGATGGTACCAATCATCCTGATCGTAGTTGACAAATATTCAAAGGTATCCTCCTAGCACCCGGTTGACTCTTTCTGTTTGTCCATCAGTTTGAGGGTGGTACGCTGTAGACATTTTTCTTTTGATATTTAATGTCTTGCACAATGAGTCCCAGAATTCTCCTGCAAACTTTGCGTCCATGTCGGAGATGATTTCTGTGGGTAACCTATGAAGTTTCCAAACTTCTTTGATGAATGCCAACACAACATTCTTTGCGGTCGCGTTTTCTTCTAAGCCGATAAAATTTGCCATTTTGGTGAACCGGTCGACCACAACCATGATCTGGCTGCATCCTGTAGATTTGGGAAGTTGTGTGACACAATATATCGAGGTAGATGCCCAAGCAGCAAATGGGACCTGTAGTAGTTGTAACAGCCCAAAGCGTGCATGTCCTGGTGCCTTTGCCTTTTGGCATTCGGTACAGGATCGTACATAGTCGTTTATCCAGCTCGTAATTCCATTCCAGTAAAAGTCTCTAGTTATAATTTCCAGAGTCTTTTCCTGACCGAAGTGTCCTGCAATCTTAGAGTCGTGACAGCCTTTTGCAATATCTGTCTGCAGAGTTTTCGTTTTGTGGAATATATAGGCATTCTTTATAGAGGAGTATTCCATCCGTTAGGGTCTATTGTTTTGGCATTTCTTTGCCATCATCCCGTAGACATTCTAGCTCTTGTTTTCTGCTTAGCCAATCTGGATCCTTGTTTGGTATGTCCATTACCCGTTCCAAGAATTTTATATCAAATTTGTTAAGTTCGCACTTTGCAATTATTGCATTGGACATTAGTGTTTGTCCCTTCATGCAAATCGGGTGTAAGGTAATATCGGTTAAGTCCAGATATTCGTGCTTTGAGTCAGAATTTAGAAAGCATAATTGTGGTTGAGTTTCTTCCAACCCTATGCCTGAGCTGCCAAACCCTTGGCTAGCTCGTTTGGTGTCATCTAACTCCATGACCTCATGAAGTTCTCCCTGATCAATTCTTTCCACAATCATCTGTGCTATGAGGTCTCCTGTATGTACCTGGAAAGCATTGTCAATAATGTAGACAAGGAGGATCTTAACTTCTCCTCCCTAGTCCGCGTCCACTACTCCGACTCCAATGGAAATACCATGCTTAACTGCCAATCCCCATCGTGGTGCAATGTACGCATATGTTCCAATTGGTAGTCCAATAGCCAATCCTGTTCCTATGAGCACTTGCTCTTTCGCAAGAATGGTATTTTCTTCGGTACTGTACAGGTCATGACCTGCAGCTAGCTTGGGACCTCGAGTTGGGATTCTTGCTTCTAGCTGAAGTCTTTGAACCCTTATCGTATTTGTTTGTTCCCCTGGAGGCAATCCTAGTTGGAGCTGTTTCGTGTATTCTTTACCCCATATAACCGAGACAATAAACTTTCAGTTATCCTGGAGGTTTTCAAAGTGGTGAGACTGAAGTATAGCCTGCTTGGCATGTTCAGCTCCCTCCTTAGGGCGGTACTCTGGCCGCCTGCTTAATGCATCCGGTTTGCCTCCTCTGGTTCCAGGTCAGTAGACAATTTTAAAGGTAAAGTCTGTGAGCTTCTGAGTCCAACGGATTACTCTTGCCGACCACGGCTTAGTTGTTAACAAATATTGCAGGTTTTGATGATCGGTATAAATTGTAAAAGGTTCATCTGTTCCAGCAAGATAGTGTTGCCATTCTTGCAACGCAACCAATATTGCCAACACTTCCTTGTCATGAATGTCATAATTGAGTTCTGCGGGTATCAACTTTCGGGAGTGGAAAGCAACTGGATGTAGCTTTTTATCCATGTATTGAGAAAGGACACATCCTAGTGCGTAATCGGTCGCATCGGTTTCCACGACTGTCTCCCTATCCAGATAGAAATGACACAATATTGGCGCTGTAATGAATCTGCGTTTGAGCTCCTCAAACACAACTTGTTGTTTTTCTCCTCTAGCAAAATCCTGAGGGTTTCCCTTAAGCAAATTGGTGATTGCCGCACAGAGCGCGGAGAAATTCTTGCTGAATCTTCGGTAGAAGTTGGCGAAGCCAATAAATATTTGAATTTCTTTAACCGACATAGGTGGTTTCCATGCTTTGATAGATTCCACTTTACGGTCGCTCATAGTTACTCCATCAACTGTCACAATATACCTCAGGAACTTGACTGATGTGACATGGTAGGTGCTTTTTGTAAGCAAGATCACCATTCTCTATTCTCGCAGTCTTTCTAACACCTTCTTAACCAATATGATATGATCCTTCACAGATTTAGAGTAGATAAGTATATCATCAATGTATACCATGACTGCTTCATCAAGGAAGTCCTTCAGGATCATACTCATAATTGACTGGCAGGTGGCTGGTGCATTTACCAAACTAAACGGCATGACATTATATTCATATAACCTGTATCGTGTTCGAAAAGCTGTTTTCCACTCGTAATCACTTCATATGCGGATCAGGTGGTGATCGTCCTTTAATTCCAGCTTGGTGAAAATAGTGGCTCCTACAACACGGTCGCGTAGATCCGGCATAAGGGGTAGTGGATAATTGTTATCGATATTGACTTTGTTTAGCCCTCGATAGTCAACTACTAACCTAATGCGTCCATCTGGCTTGGGCACAAACAGAATAGGGGTTCAAGCTGGTGATTTGAGGGGGAAATCTTTCCTTGTTTTAACATATCTTCCAGATATGTTCGCAGTGCTCTTAACTGCTTTTCCGAGAGAGAATATATTGGCCCCCAGGGTGGTTGAGTATCAGGTTAGATGTCAATAGCATGATCGAAGGTTTGATGAGCTGGTAGTTTTGCAGCTGTGGAAGGGCAAAAAAGGTCTTTGAAATTGAGGTACTCTGCTGGTAGAGTATCGAGTATTATATCTTCCTCATCATCTACCTTCGCAACTTGTCCAATAACCACTGCTTCTGGGTCTTCTAGAACCCCCTCATCCCTTTCGATTGAGATACCTTAATCTTGAGGCAAGAGATGAAGTTAACATTCTGGAGCCTCAAAGATCCAGCTTTCCAGGTCATGAATTCTTTTAATGGGGTGTTCATTATTCCACCATCCGAATGGGATTATTATTCCGTAGTTTCCTGTAGGTACGATCTCGCACACAATTTTCAATAAGTGTTTATTTTTGCTAATTTCCAGGTAAAGGGGAAGGGTATAATCCCTTCCCGTATAGAATTCCTCTCCAGTGAAACCCAAAATGGGTCTAGGATCTTTGCGACATTCATAAGGAATATTCAATTCCTGGATCAATTTTTCATGCATGACGAAAATATTAGATCCGGAGTCTAATTGGACTCGTATTCGATATCCTTTCCTGTACACATAGAGATGTGCAGTTCCTTGGGGGCATTAGTATCGTTTAGGTTCCTCATGAGTGAGCTTTTGTCGCTTCTGCGACAGTATTATGTCAGTTTGTCCTCACTTAGAAGACATTATGGTTGTATAGCTTGGGTGTTCGTGACAAGGCCTGCATTGTTTCAACTATAGAGGTCTCCACAGACGAACTAAACAAATAGTCTATATTTAACATTCTGGGCGGCCTACAACTAGCGGTCTTTACCCCCTGCCAAGGGGCTCCTAAAAAATTAAAACCCCCATCAATAGGGGAGAAACCTGTAAAACGCCATGAAACTGCAATAAGGAAAAATTATACCTCCCTTACTTTGTAGCAATGAAAATTGCCTAAAGTAGTAATATGTTTGGAAATAAAATTTTATTTTCAAAAAGAGTGCCAAATTCTGAAAATGGTGATTGTTTCCGAATTTGGACTAGTGTGTCCCCAAAAGGGGAAGGTGTTGTTGGGCCTTTTGCGCTATAAATGTTGTCGCAAAACACGTTCTCTTGGGTTGTCCATTCATAAGTTAGTTGGTGGAGTCTTGCCTTGGCCGGGCGGACTCTTCTCTAAGGTCATGCGTTCAAGCCTCTCTGAGGTTTGAGTAATTGAGTACCAGATTCTACGGTCAGTTGAGTGGTGGAGCAGCTAGGCTGCCCATAAACCACTCTTCAACTAAAAAAAATAAAAATAAAATAAAAAATATATGATGCAAAATTATTTTCATCGTATCTTACCAATTTTCGAACTTCAGGGGCTCAAAATACTCGTACTGCGGATAGGGGTAGGATGCTGGGCCAACCTGGCGTTTTGCCAAATTTTTCCAAAAAGTTGTAATCCTTAATCTCCTCAGCCTAGGGGGATCCCTTTTTTCGATTCCGGTTACTAGTTTCCTAGTACCCCGACTATCCAAATGCCGTCGCCGTTGGTGCCTTTAGGAGATTTCCGTGTCCGATAATTCCCATAATGGAGGAGCGGCTTTACTCTGTATATAATTAACCTTTGGTTGCACCGTTTGCCCGTCTATGGTTTGCGCAGGAATTTCGGCCTGTCCTTAGTTACTTGTTTAGCGAAGATTCTTGCAACCACAATGTCCTTTCGGCATTTTCTCCATGTATGGTTGCTAAGGCCACAACGAGTGCAACCCTTTCCTTCCCTTCGCTTATCCACAACCTCTTGTGGAATTTCTATATGAGCTTTCTTCCAGTCTATGGGCTCATTATTGTTTTGGTTTCCCATTTCTTTTCTGATGGGTTTGGCTTAATCCTTTTCCATTTTTGATCCTTGAATCTGTCGGAACCTTGCTTAGCATAGACACCTTTATTGGTATCATCACATTTCCTTTTCGAGAGAGATGCATTGGTCGAGGGTTCGCCTTTGGATAGTTTCCGCCATTCAAGGAATTTCTCCTCTTGTCTACCAACTTCCTGTATGGTTTCCATCCATTTGTCATCAGAGGAGATTTTCAAATGCGATAACCGACACAGAATTTCCTCTAGAAGTTTGTTTTCCACTCGTACCCTCCAATTAATTTCAGTAAGGCCGCCTTTGATGTTAAGGTTTTCGAGGAGAATAAGTTAAGTGTCTATTTTTCCCTTATAGACTACCTTAGTCATTTCTTCTAGGGCTCGTCGTTCCTCTTCGATGCCGATGTATCGCTTTGTAATTTCTTGTCTAAGGCGTTCCCATGTAGAATAGTCCAGGTCCCGAGTATATCTACCTAATCTACCTATCACCTTCCGGTATTTCTCCAAGAAGGGTGCCACTTTGTTCTCCTTTGTTTTCCCTAAGGCAAAAACTATTCAGTGAGCACGATTTTCCCACGGTATAGGGTTGCGATCGAAATAGTCTTCACATGCTGACAACCAATTTCGAACATCTTGGTTATCATTTCCTTCAAAGAAGTAAGGTGGTTCCGCTATTAGCTTAGCAGGTCAGGAGAGTCCACCAATACGTTCTAAGAGAGCCATAGTTAACCTGTCCTCAGGTACATCATTTCTGGGAATTGATGGTGAACGGAGAGCACGTTCCAGCCTGCCTCCCTTTCTGCTCCGACCATTCTCTCCATCACTATTCGACCCGCCTTGATCATTTAGGTCAGGGGCACCACCGAGGTTACCTGGTAGTAGTGCCGGTTGTAGGTTATTTCCTCCACGGTCGACTCCTTTTCCTTTATCCTTCCTTGGAGTTGATGCAGATTCCTTTGTAGGAACTGGAAATTCTATAGGTACTATTGAATGTCTTCGGTTGGACAGTCCTGGGTCACCATCACTAGGTCCATGCTGTGTTGGTGCAGGGGTCCTTTCCGCCAACTGAAGTACCACAGCATCCAGATAGGCCTTCATACCTGCACTCTGTTCTCGTTACTGTTGAGCAGCAATTTCGCGTTGCTCATTCATCCTTCTAGTCCATTCCTGTTCCTGTTGGTTCAACTTGGTATTAAGTTCCATTAGTGCCTTTTCCAAGTTTCGTTCCCTTGTTTCTGAGACTTGGGCCTGTTGCTGCTGTTGAGCCTGTTGGCGGCGGAACTCTTCCTGAACCTGAGCACGTAACCTTTACTGCTCCCGTTCGGTGTCGTCACTCAATTGTTCTAATGTACGGCGACCTTCCTGTATCTCAGCATCATTGATAACTTCACCTCTGGCCATACAGCTCTGCAGCAATTCTAACATTATAAAACCCTGCCTGGCCTCCTGTGATAGTGCTGAGATATCAATATGATTCTCATCTGCACTTTCTTTCAGGGATCAGTCCAGGTAGCGTACTGCATAGACCACATTTTGCTGGAAGTTATCTTGTGTATTGACAGGCTTCTTGGTACGCTCGGCACGTTTTTGAACTCTTGGTAGTGGATGACCCAAATGCGTAATAAGATAGCTGGTGGGGCTTCAGGACGGAATTAGAGATACTGAAGGGGTAGATTCTGTATCATCCTCTTCTATCATCCGATCTGGTCCCAAAGGACTGGGAATAGGTGTGTCATTTCGTGCAATAGCCATGGTTCGCTTAGACTCAAAGATGTATTTCTAAACAATATTTTAGTAAACCGTATAGTTCAACTATTTCAAATAGCGGTATGACTGCAAGGTCAGTAGTAAGTATCTCTACCAAAGAGGGAAGCTAGATTATTCTCTCCATTTTGTGAAAGCTGTTATACGTCATCTATCTTGTTGATAGATATGTTCCGTATATTTTCACTGCATGCGCACAAGCTGTCGAATTACGACTGCTTGGAGGTCAAGTCCGTACTCTTCGCAGCAGATAGGAAATACATTGTCTAAGGTTAGAGGTCGGCAGTGCCCACAATGTTGGCACTGATGAAAACTTTGAGTGTCGAAGTATTCTCTGTGCATGAGAGAATATTGAGGTGCTTTGGTGACAGGAGAATAACAATATAGTGTTATGGGGTAGCTATTTCAGTACTGTTAAATTGTCTAGGCCGTGCTCGTATCAACAAAATCAGATATCTGTAAGGAAAGCTTGTTAACAGGTATTATAAAGATAAAGAATTCTTGTAGGGTTAATAACTTGTAAACTTGTTAAACTGATATATAGTTAAGGTCTCTTCTCCGTTGCTTGATGATCCCTTAACTACAGGTTTTTTTTTGATTATCTCACATATTCGCTGTTAACGTAAAGAAACCTGCATGGAGCACTAGCTATGGCATAAACGAAATGTTAATTCTAAACGTGCAAAATAAAAGAAATAACCAAACAAGTTCTCCCCTAGGGATGACCATACCGTTACTGCGCCCAACAATGGTCACTAATTCAAAGAGTATAAAATGAAATGATATCAAAAGAAATTATAACCGAAAGGAAAGATATAGCAGGAATGTCAAACTACTCAGTCTGAGTCAGAGTAGGAGGAGGAGGAGGCAGCGGTGGAAAAAACTGCAGGCATGGTGGGTGGGAAGTTCGTGCGAGTAGCGCGGATGTATGAGGCAAGACCAAGGATCATGTCCAGGTCGGCCCAAAGTGGAGAGCCATGGTCCATCGAAGACAGATTCGAAAGGTAGTGCTGGCGTTCTCAGGACTTGGAGGGGCAGTGGAGAATTGCATTCTCAAAGGTTTAATCCTCTGAGTTGCAGGAAGGGCAGGTGGGAGAGCGATCGGCATCGTTTCATGAGTGTTGCACGGTATGATAGCTCTTGCCAGCATGCAGTTGGTGAATTCGCCCAGCTGTAAAGCTGTCAAGGCCCCTGAAGGCATGTGGGCGTAGGGACGGCTTGTACTGGTAGTAAGGACGGAGTGGGGGCAGGAGTGTCCAATCAGTGAGGAGGTCCTTTCTGCACTCTTCTTTCATCAATTTGTAGGAGACAGCACCTGGGATCGGAGGAGGGGGGGCAAAGTCAGTGCCCGGTAGGAGTTGGGGGTTTATCTGTGGGAGTTTGAAACCGTCCGGTGCCACCTTGATCAAGAGGTAGCACATCTCATCGATTGGGAGGTGAGTGCGGACGGCTGGTATGGGCCTTGGTTAGTTCCAGTGTATGGGGATGTAATTGGCCCTAAGGCCACGAAGGAGGTGGTAGGAGGAGTCCCCTGCCATAAAGTTGGAGAAGCATGGAAATCATAGAGGCAGCCAGGCTGCGGCTGGGTTGATCTCGGGAGAGGAGCAGGCCAGCAGTGGTGTGGCCATCCTGCGGTGATGGGAGAGGAGCGAGTTAAGAGGGGGGAGGCAAGCCTCATAGGGAAGGATAGATACAGGTGTCAATGAGAAGCAGTTGGTGACCCATTGTTGGACTTTGCTCCAAAACACCTCCATCTTCACCATCATCGCAGTGTTGGGGCTGAGGAGGTCAGCTCCGTAAGTGCGGATTGGTAGCAGCAGGCCCATGGCAAGTCTGCAGTTCAGGTAGGGGACTATGCCTATGCCAGGAGGAGATAGTTGATTGATGAGACTGAAGGCCCCTTGAGCGAGGGCTAGCATCTTGAGGAAGTGGGTAGAGGTTTCCATCGAGGGTGAGAATCAGTATCCTAGCCATCGGTCAATAGAAGAAGGGTGGAAGAGTCTCCCACCGAGAGAGACAGGAGCCAGTGAGGTGGGAGATCGATCCCTTGGAGTTCGCCAGTGGATGAGTTTGGTTTTGGGAACTGAGAAGGAGACTCCAAGTGGGGTGGCCTTCCTGCAGAGGCGGGTGTAGTAGTGTTGAATAAGCTGTGTGTTCCTCCGGTATGACCCAGACCCAACAGTGACAGTAAAATCATCAACATAGGAAAACATAATCCCCTTTGGGATAGACAAGTGCAGGGAGGATACATAAATTAAAAAAAACAAAGGAGAGATAGGAGAGCCCTGGGGGGCACCCACTTGAACAGGCAAGAAAATATTAGGGGAGCCCAGAAAAATCAGGCGGCATTTGCGGTCAGTCAAAAAGGAACGAATCCAAGAAACCATATAAGGAGATATGCATTTTGCGCGAAGTAGGGAAGATAAACAAGTAGAGGAAATATTATCAAAACCTCCCTTGATATCAAGGAAGAGGGTAGAGGTCTTGAGGCCTGCACGTTGTAGTAGGCGGATTTCGTGTTTGAGGGCAGCGCATGCGTCAAAGGTGCTGAGGCCAGGTAGCGAGCTGCATTGGTTTGGGTGGACGAGGCCAACAGTGCAGGCTATTAGAGAAAGGCGGGTTGCCATTATGGTTTCCAGAATCTTGGAGATAGTTTCTAGGAGGGCAAGGTCTCGAAAGGAGGAGTAGGAGTTGTAATCAGATATGCCGAGCTTCGCGAGGACAATGCTATTAGCTTTTTTAAGGGAGGAGGGGTGGAAACCATATGTCAGCAGGGGACCTAAGAGGAAGGTGAGGAAGGTGGGGTTGATATTGTTGATCCTCTTCCATATACCATAGGGGATCAGGGCGGGCCCAGAGGCTGAGGTGCTGGGGGATTTGCGAAGGGCAATGGAGACTTCCTGTTTCTCAAGTGGCAGGAAGTCCGCCAATGGTTGCAGGATGGATGGCGAGGGTAGGGGGTCTTTTGGAGGAAAGAAATGATGCAGGAGGGAGGGATTGACTTCGACGGGTGTGGTGGTATTGGGAAAGGAAGGGAACCGGTCTGGGGGGGGGTCCGCTTGTGATCCTGCGGGCAGTCCACACTGATTTGGAGTCCAAGGAGGCAAGGAACGAGTTCCAGTGTAATTCCTTAGCCTTTTTAATAACCTTGAAATATGCAAGGCGGGAGGCACGGGGGCTGTCGGAGAGGGTGGTGGAGGGGGACATGCGTGATATTCTTGCCTCTCAGTTGAAAGCTAGGCACAGCTGCGATAGCTTAGCTGTCCACCAAGGCTTTGACCTGAAGCAAGGACGTATGTTTGGTGTGTGCTGAGCTAGGAGGGAGGTGATGGTGCGCAGGTGGCGGTCGAACCAAGCACTATGTGAGGTTGAGGGAGGAAGCGGGGAGGAGGTGGGACCGCTAGATCCTTGATGAGAGGGGAGAGTGTGTGCCAATCCGTTTTGGTCCAGTTAGGAGTGGGGTCAGGCTGTCGTAGGAACGGCGTGGTATGGGCTATTGAGATTGGGACATTGTCAGAGCCAGTCAGTGGGAGGGTGACACCCCATGAGCTAACGAAGGGGTCAAGGGAGGTATTTGCGAAGGCAAGGTCTAAGACTCCAGGTCTGGATGTGCCATCGAAGGGGAACCTAGTAAATACACCTGGTGTGTTTAAAAGTTAGTAGCCTAGCTCAGAGGCCAAGTCAAAGTATGGGGGAGAAAGATTAAATTCAGTATCAGAAAGGACCCTTAGAGGGTCAGAAAGAGGATGATGGAGGTTCAGATCCCCAACCAGGAAGGTGGGGAAAGAATGTTCCCTGAATATGGAAGGTGGGGTAATTGTACGGGTATGGGATGAGCGCCCGGTAGTGGAGTAGGCATTGTAAACGCGGAAGACCGGATGAGCTGAATTAAACAGGCCTGAGGGGGAGTGAATATCAATTGCCATAAAGTCCAGCCGGTTGAAGAAGACAGGTAATGGTGCAAAAACTTGCATGAAATCAAGGAGAGTAAAAACGGCCACCCTAGGTTTGGCACCGTTAGTAGTAGGTAGGGAAAAAGATTTATAAGAGGAAAATATTGGTAGTCTCCCCTTGAAGACCGGAGGATCCTGGAGGGCGACCAAGTGTGGAGGGGTGGGCATAGCCTTAAGGCTATTGAATAGGGACAGAAACACATTCCAGCTTCTAAGGCAGTTGTGCTGAATGAGGGTAAGGGTAGTGCTTGGCGCCTGCGTCAGGGAGGGGGGGTCCAGTGCAGGACTCATTGGCGAGGAAAGCCTGAAGGGCCATCTGGGAGTAGAGAACTGGAGAGCCAGGTGGGGACTAGTGCAACGGATTTGGTGCGAGGGTCAGCTGGAGCGCCAGTTGGTGGGACTGGCTGTTTGGGGATTGTAAGATCCATGGTGGCAGTGGTAGGGGAGGGAGTCCTAGGTGGGTCGGGTATGGTGGGTGCATCCTGGTCCATGACATCATCAGGACCTTGCACACCCTCAGGCTCAGAGGGGGCGTCATCATCAGT
>QFET01012320.1:0-10774 GCA_003316355.1 Tuber calosporum
CCCCCCCCCCTTTTTTTTTCTTCTTCAGGTGTGGTTGGTTGTGTGGAACTGATGATTGGTGAGTGTACCTTCTCAGCATCTATTTTTCTCTTTTTGAATGGGTTCACCTTTGTATCTATCGTACATACTTACCTACCTACCTACCTACTCACTCACTCGCCTACCGTAGGTATAATAGGTAGGCAGACGAACCAAGTAGCATATCACGAAATGAGGGAGAGGTCAGGGTCAGCTGTTCATGGGTAGGTAGGTAAGATACATATATCAATCACAGCACAGCACATCACAGCACAACACGACACGACACATCCATCCACGAAAGCACGAGATCAAATTTCGCAAGTAAAAGAAGTATCATATCATGAAGAAGAAATATAACCCTCCACAATCAAAAGAGAAAAACACCAATATAGTCGAAAAGCTCACATACCCCCACCACCACCACCACCACGACAGCGCTGAAAAGAAGCAAATGAAAAAGAAAAAAAAAAAAGTGCAAGTGCAAGTGCAAGTGAAAATACGGTGCATAACCAGCCGGACACCGGACGCCGAAATCCCGAGCGGTAACAAGTATCATAGAGAAAGAAGGCTTCCATACTTTCCATCCACCCTTCCATCTCATTTTACCATACTGGTGCTGATACGACACCCCCGACGACCAATTCCCTCCAGGCACCCGATGCGCAATCACAAGAGGTGAGCGAGCGCGCGTCTATAGACAGACAGACAGACAGACAGACAGGATGGGTGGGTGGGTGTGTGGGTGATCAGCGAATGGTGATTCTTCGAAAGAGGATGCGAGAAATAACAAAAGTCAGCCGGGTGAAGTGAATAAGTTTAAGGGGAAAAGTGAACGAAAGTGCACATCATTTACAGGTGTGATGTGGTGGCGGAGGAGGATTTTTCGTTGAGAGGGTGGGGAAGAGGATGTCCGTTGTTGGTGATGGGGTTCCTTGTCTGGCTGAAAGGTTTCGTCATGTATGGTTGGGGAGTATATTTGAAGAGAAGAAAAATCGCTACTTTTTGTGTGGGGGGGGATGGCTTGTTTTTTTTTCGGAATTTGCAGGGTAGGGTGAGAGTGAACAGTACTCGTACTGTACCGTACCTTATATGGTTGAATTATATAATGGGTTGTCAGGATAGAGTGCGAGATGGAATATCGTACTCGTCAGCCTTGTGAAGAAAAAAGGGTGGACAAAAGGTCCATTTTTAATACCTTTTACCAATTTACAGGTATAAATATGATATCTGTCGAGCAAAAAAGCATTCACCGTACTGTACACGGCGAGTACGATACTTACCCGTCGACACTTTTTCTCTAACTAATCGTCAATATCCGAGGTATCGCACGGCACCTTTTACAAAGCACGGTTTGTGGCCTGGGTGTTTGGGTGCTGGTCGGTAGGTGGTCGTGTATTATATGGTCTCGTGTGGGAAGGGAGGGAGGATGGTCAGGAAGTGATGGGGTGATATGCTGGCTGGTTGACCGAGTGATGAGTGGTGGTGATGGTAATGGTATTATATAAGTTATGATATTAATATATTATTATTATTTAATAAATAACCAAATAGTGCAATCCTATTCGCTGACAGATCCATATATCCATCCACCCATCCTGCCGTTATAGAAGTTAAGTTATCCTATTTATCTATCTATGATATCTATATATCTATCTATCTATCTATCTATTTATCTATTTATCTATTTCTTAAATAATAGTTCAAGTTTACCCCACCATACACAAAACAAGAATATAAAATACTTCAAAAGCCTCTCTACCAGTAATTCATTCAGTCATTCAGTCATTCAGTCCCCACAAAACCAAAAACACCCTATCAAACTTCTCCAACTTTTACCCCCAGTGAGCGAGTGAATTTCCGAGCTCCGGTTATGAAAACATGTGCAAGTTGGTGCTTTTTTTTAAGGAAATGTACTTGAGTAGGCTGTGAAGTGTGGTATTTTAGGGGTAATTTATTACAAGCGACCAGTCCGATGGAGATTCACTATCTATCTATCTATGATACTTGGGAAACGTGAGGGTATGTACAGTATGTAAAGCGGATAATTCCGAAAAAATGTATTTTTTCCTCTCTTTCTCTCTTTCTCTACACTGACTCGTTGGTTCATAGAATAGATGGATATATAGATATAAGCGCAGACAAATATCTTCGTAGTGAATTATAAACCCCCCGTGATACCGTCAGTAGCACACCACCTCTGGGGTTTCTTTTCTTCTTCTTTATCGTGGGTGATGGCTTACCTCGGTTTCTTTCTCTCCTCTACTCTACCCGGGTAACTTTATATAGTATAGTACCTCGTCCAGCGGAGTAACTAAGTCATCTCCCGCACCTTCCCACCCGGACAAGTTCTAGACGGGAGGCGTGAATCCATTCGCTACAGTAGTCTACGATACTATAGTCCATTCTTCAGCCATCCTCGACTCAGCTGTGCCCTACCCGACCCGGTCTCGGCGACGAGGACGAAAACGGATGGTGCAGGTTCTGTCCTGCCCCCCCCGCCACCCCCCGTAGTGCATGAAATCATGTGGTTTTGGAAGGAGAAGAGGAAGAAGGAGGAAGCCGAGTACCCAGGGTATGTTCGCTTTATTCACATTCTTTTGTTTTTTTTTTTCGGCGAGGTGGGATTAGATATACGATTTATCATTGCACTATTCGGAGGTACCGATACTGTTTACAGGTATATATATTTGTTGGTTCGTTTTGTTATCTGCTGCGCCAATCTATCCATAGATCGTGTTATTTCTGGAGGAGGTACTCGAATCAACGTATGCTGATCGATACATTTTCCCCCGCTCAGGAATCTCACTACTAAAGGAAGGAAGGAAGGAAGGAAGGAAGGAAGATACGGACAGCGTATGTAGCATACTATATTCCGCAACAACAGAGAGCCATATGCAAGCTTATGCAATAGGTATGATAGGTTAAAGTTTAATCGACCCTATGATGGCGGCCAGAAAGGAGAAGACCAATCCCTCTCTGGCAGGGTATATACATGGACGGAATATGATTTCCAAAAGGGTTTCTTACTGGCAGTTATCAAACCCATCGGATCGAAATCACCGCCACAAAGGAATAAACAAGCAATACTATATTTGACAATATCACATGAAGCTTTACGCCCAAATCACCCAGCACATACGATCACTCCGCTCACCTAGAATACCAGCACCAATTCAAAAAAAACAACATACAAAAAACACAGAACCCAATTCCATAGATACCAGTACATACCTCAGAACGACCGAAAACAGCCACACCCACACACACACTACTCTCTCGATTAAGAATGCACCCACAGCACAGCCTCAAAGTGCGGAAAGGAAGCAAAAAGGGAGCAAAACAAGCACTTTGATGAAAAAGAACCCCAAAAATCAACATGTGCCAAGGTTGATTATATATATTTTTCTTCTCCCGTAAGGCGTTCCTCTCGTCCTGCGTACCGTATCATGAACGGTAATGGAAGAGGGAAATCTCCGTAGCGAGACATTGTGGCTGCACCTCGCGGTTATTTGAGCACTCTACTCGAGTGAGGAGGCTTGACAACCGCCACGGAATGGTCCGGTTGCGCGGGGGAAATATGCACTTTTCTCTCCGTCTTTTTTGTCCTGTGCGAACTCGCCATGTCTACGAGTACGGCAGGGAGTGGGTGGTCAGAAGGGGAGGGGGGGGATATTATATTTACTGTATGGTACTTTGTGCGAGGCGCAGGGAGGACGTTTTTTCCTACCGTACGAGGCTGGTGACAAAAATGGTGAGTAGAATGGCATGTAACAACAACCCAAACCATGCTATCATACTCCACACCCTCCATCTGATATATTTAGAGGGTGTAAAAAAATGAAAAATAAAAAATGAAAAATTGATAGAATGGTCTGAAACCCTCTCGAATATCCTCCCAGGTGCTCACAGATCATTGAAGGATTGTTGGCTGCTTTGGCACGAAAATGGTAAGAGTTGAAGTTTGAAAACAGCGCCAAGCCTCGCTATCTCCCATACAAAAATGTTTTACAGATTGTGTGAAAACCAATGATACTATCCTATCCATAGCTCACCCCTTGACAATTCCTCAACCAGTATATAAACAGATTTCCACACAGTGGGAAAGTGAACCCCATGGGATTTTTTTTTCACGAATGGATAAAGATTCGGTTTGGATAGCTCCACTGCATCGACGGTTTCAAAGTCATGAATACCGGTATGGCTGTTTTCAGTGGAAAACCCTTATACCGCTGACCATTTTCGTCACCAGCCTCGTACAAGAACTGAGAGTATGGCGGGGGGGTAACATGGATTAACTGTGCTAAAACATCACCCGCAGGAACTTGTATGGTATGGTACTTTGACTATGATATCACCTTCTTTTTCCATTATCACCATACTTCTCTCGATATCCCTACTCGTGACCGTGGAATAAAGTGTCGTGATTGAGATCACGAGGGGGGGCGCAAGGAAAAACCCGCGATCTCCGGAACGGTACGAGTACATACGGTAGGCCTTTGATCAGGTCTGGTCAGACATTACCTACAAGTATTTACCACAGCCTTATCGTGGCGTGAAAGAAAAAACAAAAACAAAAAGGAAGCAAAAGTGTTATTGATTGATTGACTTGTGCTCGTTGCTGTATCACATGATACTGCACATTGAGGTATATACCCCAGCGGAAAAAGCTAAATCAAAGCTTATCCATGACGGAGCTCGGCTTTTGCCATATGTCATGACTGATTTGGGAAAAAATGAGGAAGTCAAGTTGATCGCACAAGGAAGAGGAGGTAGGGGTTGGGTTAGGCTTGATGTGTAAGCACTCCAGGGAAATTTCGAGAGACGGGAAGAAAGAAAGAATAATAATAATAATATATATATATATATATAACCCACTGTATGAGACCTGTAATAGGACAGTCCCTAGTATGGCTCACTTTTTCCTGGATTTAAAAAGATAAATCATTCAACACCACCACCAAGTCAAGTCAATATTACCATTGCAATGAAGGCTAATATTTGAGGGTCTTAAAAGTTCTTGAATTCGCTGAAAATAAAGAGGTGGAAAAAATTGAAGGAATGGGATAAGTTAAACTATTAGAATATAGGAGTGATAATTAGTGATTCTGATACTATTTGCTTGAGAGGAGCAACTTGGAATATCTCTCTGCTTAATGTTTCTTCATAGGGAGGAGCGAGGATAGGTGGTGATTAGACTTCATATATTGGAAATGAGAATATTCCTCTATAAAATCTGAAATGGTATTTGTGAAAAATAGGTAAATGATATATGCTTAATATTTCAAAATTTGCTCAATCAGTTGTGCTATATTCTTTTATTATCTCTCTGAGCTTAAATATCTTTATAGTACTTAGCTGGTATCATGCCTCTGACCTATCAGTTACAGCTTACAGTTTGCACTCATAGAGGTATATTGATACCTATCTTATTTATCTATATTTCCTTTTCAAATTAGTTCCTATCTAAACTTTGTTTAACTATTAAAAAAGCAGATGTGTGGAGACTTGTGATGATAGTGATTGACAGGCATTCTGAAGTAGTATTGTTAGTGATTGAAAGGGTATAGAGGTTTCCAGGTTGGGACTGTTTGTATATAAATCCATCTATTAAACTCGCATTGTATACTTTCCCTATATTGTAAACTCAGGTTTGAAATTAAAAGCCTCCAGAACTTCAATATCGATATCTAATACTATATAATATAGCATTTATGAGAGAGTTAAAGTTTGAGTCACAATTCTTGCCTATTTGATTATCCTTTAAGAAATTGGAAGTATGGAAAGTTCAAATGCTTCCCTAGGTGTATCAGGCACCAAGAGGAATGCGTGTAACCTACTCTCAAGTATCTTGAGAATCCCAATGGGACTCTGAAGATACTATTAGGATAGGGGGAGAAGCGTCGATGGATAGGTCTTCAATAAACAAGGTAAAAGGTATGGAACTGATAGAGTGACCGTTCAACTTGTAGTATTAAAGATGATAGTCCTGTGAGGCTTGAGAGTCTGAATCCTTAAGGGATTGCAGGCTCTTTAAATACAAAAGATTGTAGCTAGGAAAACTAAACAAAAGCGCAAACATCCTGTCCAACAACATGCTAACATAGGCAGCATACCAAGGTAACCATATTCCAAAAACAGAGGGTTAAAAGCGACAGGATGGAGCTACCAAAACAAGTAATGGAATCCAAACAGGAAAGAACAAGAGATCGCTACTACTATACATATCCAGTAGGTATAGCAGGAGGATAGCGATACCCAACTGGGTAGAAGCAAGGAGGGGTAGTGATAAGCGAAACAAGGAAAGAATAACCAGTTAGGAAGTCATAACCAAGTAGGAAGAGACAACCAAATAGTAGCGCTATTCAGATATAAACCCAAATAAGTAATAACCAACATCAAGTCAGTAGTAATAGTAGAAACATAGTAGGATTCCGTTACAATGCGTCTCGGTAAGGTATAATGATAGTAACTCAGACCCCAAACTGTCTAGACTTCAAGTGAGTATTACTACCAGAGATCTCAATAAGTTGTTCAACAGCCTTCGATTACTATATGGCGAGCCTGGCTAGGTTCTAGACTTGCTTCCTCTAGTTTCGTGCGAACTCAAAAGAAGTAACAGCTCAACCAAGTATATAGAAAACTCTTTCTGTCGAAGTCAGCCCTCTCTAAGCTTCAAAGGGGCAGTCTTAAATAAATGATCTCGCTTTTCTAAACCTTTCCATATTCTTTCATTTGATTTCTAATCAACGGATATAACCAAGCTCCGCTTGTAAAGTCCTCTAATAAAAAAATGCCTCATGCACCTAAACAGTGCTGCAAACAAAATATGTATCCTCCTGTTACATAAAACAAAATATAAAACATATTGAGTATCAGCCTGATACATGAAACCCAACACAAAACAACTAAGTATCAAACGATACTTGAAACCAATCATAAAATCAACTAAGTATCAAACGATACTTTAAAACCAATTATAAAACAAACTAGTCCCTTTCTAGCCCTGCTAGCTTCTATTAGCCTTGTCAGCCTTAGCAATAGTAACCAATACCGGTTACAAAAGTAATAATATGATCAAATATATAGATATAATAGTACAAGTATGATAGATTCAAACAAGTTTATAGTAAAGATGATTGAAATTCTAAAATAGACAAGTAATTTGAACTTCAAAATAATTTTATAATTATATCGGAGGGTTTGCAAATTGCTATTTCCAACAAGAAGAAAATACAAGTGTGCATGTTGAAATTTGTAACATGTGGAAATGATTTAGTAGTAGGATTATCAATCTTGCTAGCAAATCCTTTTTCATATTACTGTTGTTTGATTTGATTTTTGTTGTGTTTGATTTCACTAGTAGAATATCTAGATTCTGGTGCTCTGCCTATTATATACTTTGGATGATTGAGAGGATTATGTCTCAGGTGTTCAATGAAAGGAACTTGTCATATATACTAGTTGTAGGATATAGGATCTGTTATCATAGAGTTGGAGACTTTGTAGGACTCTGACAAGATCACAGGATTCTGGAGACTCAGCTTGTTATTGAAAGATTTTCTATATTTAACAGTGGTCTTCTAACTTGCAGGAGATATCAGACTTCTGACAAATACCTAGAAAATCAATACACTTGATTGAACCGTAATTTTATTGACCTCCTTTGCTTTATAAACTATTCTATTGTATTTTTCTCGTTATTGTCTCTCGGTAGGTCTCTTTTTTATACTAGAGTAATTGAATTTAAATGTTTGAGTACTATTGTTGAACTATGCATAGAGGTTACCAGTACCTGTTAGATATGCGAAACTATACTTTTGGCATGGATTATTGAGATTTGGAATAAAAGTCTATCAAGCTCTAAAGTGGAGTGTCTGGTTGACACTCAGACATGATGATCAAACTGCAATAATGAGGTAAAAATAAATGGTTTTTTTTTTTTTTCAATTTTTTTTTTCAAAACCATATAACAGAAGTGTTTTCAATTAGCATATCAATTTACAACAATAATTGTAACTACTCCCAAGTATTTTGAGAATCCCAAAAGGACTCTGAAGATACTATCAGGATAGGAGGATAAGCGTTGATGGATAGGTCTTCAATAGACAAGGTGAAACGTATAGAACTAATAGAGTGACTGTTCAACTTGTAGTATTAAAGATGATAGTTCTGTGAGGCTTGAGAGTCCAAATCCGTAAGGGATTGCAGGCTCTTTAAATACAAAAGATTGTAGCTAGGAAAACTAAACAAAAGCGCAAACATCCTGTCCAACAAACATGCTAACATAGGCAGCATAACAAGGTAACCATATTCCGAAATTAGAAGGTTAAAAGGGACAGGATGGAGTCTACAAAACAAGTTGTAACAGAATTCTACTATGTTTCTACTATTACTACTGACTTGATGTTAGTTATTACTTATTTGAGTTTATACCTGATAAGCGCTACTATGTGGTTGTCGCTTCCTACTTCGTTATGACTTCCTAACTGGTTATTCTTTCCTTGTTTCACTTATCACTACCCCTTATTGCTTCTACCCATTTGGGTATCGCTATCCTCCTGCTATACCTACTTGATTTGTATAGTATCTGCGATCTCTTGTTTCTTTATGTTTGGATTCTATTAATTATTTTTTTAGCTCTATCCTGTCGCTTTTAACCCTCTGTTTTTGGAATATAGTTACCTTGTTATGCTGCCTATGTTAGCATGTTTGTTGGACAGGATGTTTGCACTTTGGTTTAGTTATCCTAGCTACAATCTTTTGTATTTAAGGAGCCTGCAATCCCTTAAGAATTCGGACTCTCAACACTTACAGGACTATCATGTTTAATACTACAAGTTGAACGGTCACTCTACTAGTTCCATATATCAGCAAAAATAATACCTTATGTTCTGAGCGTCCCGTGCATCTAACGCACCTGACGCTCAGGACGTCAACCACGAATCATGATGGAAAGTCGATCTGATGTTGCGTCCTGATTTCTGCCTTTCTTAGTGTCCGCGTCTTGACGCCATCCGGACACGGACCCTGCGTCCTGAGCGTCCTGACTACATCTGGTATTCTCTTCTTTGCCTCCTGAACCCCCCTGAACCTTAGCTGTCGCATCCAGGCGACGTCTAATGACCTGCCAATCAATCATAATCCCCTCTGATTCTGGCGTCTTCTATCCTGACGTCTGATGCTAATGTTCTGCGTCTAGCGGACGTCCAATGACCAGCCATTCATTTCTCATCCCATCCGATCCCCCTCCTCTACATCCGGGCTCCAACCGTCTTGACTCCTCCGTCGTAAACCCATAGTTTTGAGCTCTCTTCTCCAGGCGTCTTCCCACTCGTCGCTTCTGCGTCTAAACTTCCTCTCCCAGATGCTGTCTTCCCGATTTTCCCCCTATATGTGCCTTCTTCTGATTGTATCCCGAGATTCATGTTTTCATCCTGATTGTCTTTCGACATTGCTATCATGCCACTCTGACCCCTGGCGAACTCTCTGAACTATTCCCGACGCTATCCCCATCTTGTGCTGTCTCTTCTCTTCTTCCTAGCGTCGTCCTCATGAGATTTATTACGCCCCGATTCCCCTGTCGCCCTTCATTCTACTCAGGATAGTTCGGATACCCTGATTTTACTATACGTCCATCTCTCAATCATTGACTATACGCCCCTACGTGTGAGTGGGAATGCATGATGATCTTAGTCAAACAAATAGTATTTATTACTCTCATTGTACGCATACTTCATTCCCTAATTACTCACACGAGCTCTCCTATTGTCCCCCTATTCCTAATATCCCCGCTTACTGTGAAAGGTCTCCTCCTGCGTTGACTCTAATTTGTTTCTGTATTGACTCTAATTCGTTCCTGCATTGACTCTAATTCGTCAAGGCTGAGTAAAAGTCGTCGCGATGGTGTCGGGCTCACCCCGCCGTCTATCGTTTGCCCCCAGTTTCTTCCCTTTCAAAATATTGACTTAGCAGATCAGAGTCAAGAAGGTTGAGAAA
Organism: Tuber calosporum; assembly: GCA_003316355.1. Classification (NCBI taxonomy): domain Eukaryota; kingdom Fungi; phylum Ascomycota; class Pezizomycetes; order Pezizales; family Tuberaceae; genus Tuber; species Tuber calosporum. Next base: position 10,018 of record QFET01012320.1, read on the forward strand.
TCGTGTGGGCGACGACTGGTCGAAGTCCAAAGATAAGTCGGTATACTGCGAACTGATTCGGATATTCTGTTGCCTCACAGCAGCCTCAGTTTGCGAGTCAGCACGAGTTTGACTTCCGGGGGCTCCTTGTCGCGGGGCCTGGGTGGCTGTCTGGTTCTGTAGTTCTGCAGCTACTGCTGCCCAATTGTAAGTATACCCTTCGACTCGCTCTTGCCGCATGCCATACGCCTTCTGCATCTTTGCCCGTATGGTATCGAGAATCTTGTCGGCGATTATCGCCTGGAGCCAGCTTAGACATGAGGCACACGTCCGTTTTTGGCATGCAAAATGGTCTTCCGTGCCCCCAGTCATATTAGCGCCTTGGAGAAAACAATCAGGATTCGGGTTCTGGCTTACCTGCCACTGCGTCAGGCTGTCACAAATCGTGACTTAGCAATATGGAATGTTTCACATGACTCATGATTTGTGAGATCATTTATGATTACGACGTTTGGTTTGATTTATGTTTATAGTTTCATGACTCACGATTGTGAGGTCATATGATGTTATGACTTTCGCACCTGACTACAAGTATGAGTCTGGGGTTTCACGCATGTGACGCGATTAGCGCACATGACCTTTTGTGGAAATTGGGTACTATGGGGATTGTATACTATGACTCAAATTATGAGTCATAGGATGTTTGTTATACTATGACTCTGTAACAGGCGCTAGCCTGTGTGAACGGTTATACAATAGAGCCTAAGCGGTAGCCTGC
>QFET01012323.1:0-15258 GCA_003316355.1 Tuber calosporum
GTGCAGATGACCTTCGCACTTAGAAGGTCATATGATGTATTAGTTTCACATGGCTGCGCGCTTGCACAGCCATAAGGTTTAGGGTTGCGGGAAGAAGCCTATATAAGGACCCATAGGGGGACAGGTAGATAGCTCTTCACGCAACCATCTTTGTTATTTCCTATCTATAACTTTATCAAATCAAACCTTCATTCCGCTCTCCCTCTAGCAACCTCTAGTTGAAGTTGACTATCAGATTCTTCTATCAAGTGCTCAGGAAAACTATTGGACTTGGAGTAGTCGCAATAGTAGTGAGCAAGGCGTCTTGATAGACGGAATCATATATCGTTGCCGGTTGCGCGATATAGATAGTCGAACCTTAACAGCCACCAAGGGAGGAGTACTATTGCAACGAGTAGTACTAGGCGAAGATACATAATTGCACTCAGGCCTATGCCTACATCGTATTGATAGCAGAACCCTATGGTTCCTATCGCACAACGCCAATAGAGCAGTACGACTGTAATGAGGTAAAGTAATTGTATAGGAAAGAACTTAGATGGTTGTGTGAAGAGTCCTAGCTACAGGCCTAGCTACAGGGGGGGTTTTTTTTTTTTTTTTTTTTTTTTAAATCATGTATTACTTGTGAAGGTACAAGAACTCGCATGCATCGTGAGATATGGGCTAAGGTAATCAGGGGTGTTATGGGTCAACACCTAGTTATGGGTCACCAGACTCTATTATATATTGTAAATTAAAAAGTGTATAAAACCACAATGCTCAACTATTTCATATGTAAGACATCAATAGAATGTCTGTGTGAGATAAGAATTCTTTTTATGAAATAATTTTAAAAATATATACAGTTTTGTCATTGTTATTGAAGTAATTGTCAATTTTTACAAATATGACTATGTTCACTCACAATAGCCCATGAGCTGCCTTAATCCCATTATTACTCACATATATACAATGAGTAGAGTATTCTCAATGGTTTTACAAGTTGTTGCCTCAAAATCTAAGATATATAAAGTGAGCTACTGAATTCAATATCACTACTTTTGACAAATATTTTTCCCAAGCGATCTCCTTGCCTCTTTTAGTTACAACTTTATGAAAAAACCTCCGATTATACCAAAGAATGCTTAAAATGAAAGCCAATCAAGTGGTCAGGATAGAAAATGCTTTTGAAGCTCTCCGAACTACTCCAGAACTCTCAATTCGCAAAGCAAGTCACCAGTTTGGGATTTCCAATAAAACACTAAACAAACGGTATCATAGACGCACACAGCCAGTAATTCAATGCCATCCCGATCAGCAACTACTCAGTAATGAACAGGAGAAGGCCTTGGTCAAGTGGGTTGAAAAGTGGGATGATTATGAGTTGCCTCCACGGCAGTTTCATGTTTATCAAATGGTCTATGCCATTTTGAAAGATTAAGAAAAAGCAGAGAAGGTAGGAGAGAACTGGATACTACGGTTTTTAATTCAGCATCCAGAAATTCAATCCAAGGTTGGGAAGGTACTAGACAAGAAGAGGGCACTTGCTACTGACCTATCGTCCTTTGAATCCCACCTCAATCGGTTTTACAATACTTGCTGCAAGTTTCATGTTCAAGATGAGAATATTTGGAATATCGATGAGAAGGGATTTGTGCTTGGGCTCTCTGGCAGTAGGCAGGTCATTTGCAGAACATCAAGGAGATATCCAAAGGTTCTTCAGGATGGTGACCGCAGTTGAGTCACTGATATTGAAGCTGTTTCAGGATCTGGAATAGTTTTGCCTCATCTTATTATCTATCCTGTAAGCAAACATGTTATGGGTCATTATAGCAATATCGACTTTGAGGAGAAGCAGGATGACTTCTTTACTCATTCGTCTACTGGATACACCAATTACCAGATCCCCTATGAGTGGTTGGTACAAATACTTGATCTGAAAACCCAACCCAAAAATGGCATCAAACAGCACTGAATCCTCATCCTTGATGGCTACAATTCCCATTGTGAGGACTTTCAGTTTATTCAATTTGCTATCGAGCACAATATTCACCACCTCTGCCTACCTCCATACGAATGGTTGCAGGAGTTGCCATTTCGGTACATGGGATTTCATGTGTAGTGACAAAGGTTGCGCTCAATAGGTCTGTTCCTATTGTTCCTGTATCAAATAGGACTCTCGCATGTTTGCCCTTAATCAGGATCGTTCCTTCCAATGCAGTGTGGCTCTTATCTCCCTTGGGTAGTGTATTCTGTGCTGATGCATTGGTCTCGACTTCTAGGGCATTGACGTAAACTTCATCTTCGCTGCTGACTTTTTCAACTCGGTTCGATGATGTTTCCTTTTTTGGTATCTTTCCTTTACCTTTATCGCTTTTGCTAGGACAATCCTTTGCCATATGTTCCTTACCTCCGCAGGTAAAGCACACTCCCTTTTCTCTTTTAGTCTTTATCTTGCTTGTTTCCTTTTTGTTCCACTGAGGTTTGCTCTGCTTCTTAGGGCTCTCTTCCCTGTATCGATCCTTCTGTTTCTCCTTCCCATATGCTCCAGTGTCATGGAGTATTGCGTTGACCTTCTCTGCATAGGCTATCGTGGTCTTAATAGTTTTATCGGAATCATGCCAAGTTTCGACATCTCTCCTTAGTCGGCTGTGCATGCATTGGAAGAATTTCTGGATCAAGGCATATTCAGATATTGTGCCTTCTTGTAGGCGTGATCGATACATCAATAGGTCAGTTGCCACTGTTGTGATCCATTGAGTTTTGACGTTCTTGAGTTGCTCTATCTCGTGGAATCGTCAGTATAGGTCATCCTTTTGTCTGGATGTTTGGAATCTCTCTCTTAACCAATCAATGAGTTGATCTCTGGTTAAATCTTCACCATAGTGTTCCACTGCTTGGAAAGCTGCTTCTTGCACTCTGCCTTCTGTGTATAGTATCCAGTAATTTCCCGTGCTATCGGTCTTGGAGTTTACTCCATGTAGGCGTAGGTACAGTTGTGTTGACTGGTACTATCAATCGAACGCTTCTGGCTTAAGGTCTTCTCCTTCACCACTGAACCTCTTTGGTGTAGGAACCTTGATGCTAAGCTTCACTGTGGTTGCTGGTGTTGGCTCTCTAGCCACTGGCGTATTACTAGGTCCTGGATTCGACATGTCATCAGAATCACTAGAGCTATCGGAGCTCTCTTCGCTGTCTGAGCTTCTTGGATCGTCCTTGGGTGTTGCTACTTGCTTTCCCTTCAATCCCTTGGGCATACCGGGGAACTCTCCAGGAGTTCTCGCTTATTCTTAGGCGAGTTCCTTCGCCGAATCCGCGAGCAATTGCTTTGCTTGGTCTCGTGATAACTGTCTCCCTGCTTCCTCTACTTTGAAGCTGGATGCCGTAGATTGTTCGCCTTTGGTGCTCAGACTGCCTTTCTTTTTGGTAAGTTCCTGTTACAGGATCTGCTTACCTGACCTCGTCTGCAGTCTCTCGTCACCTATTTTGGGCAACTGCTTGCAAGCCTGGGGTTCTTAACCTCTGCCTGCTTCTAACTTAACGACTTGTTGAAGTTAAAAAAAGTGTAATGCCTCCCTGGGTGTATCAAGCACCAAAGGGATGCGTCTCGGTAAGGTATAACGATAACTAACTCAGATCCCAAACTGTTGGGACTTCAAGTGAGTGATAGCTACTGGAAATCTCGATAGGTTGTCAAACAGCCGTCAATTACTATATCGCCAGCTTTGCAAAGACCTAGACTTACCTGCTGTGGTTTCGTGCGAACTGAAAAGAAGTAACTGCTCAACCAAGTATATTGAAAACTCTGTCTGTCCAAGTCTGCCCTGTCTTATATCCAGAGGGGTAATCTTTAAATACATGATCTCACTTTTCCAAAGCTTTCCATCTTCTTCCATTTGATTTCCAATCAACGGACATAGCTAAGCTCCGCTTGTAAAGTCCTCCAATCAAAACAAATACCTCATGCACCTAAACGGTACTGCAAACAAAATATGTTTCATCCCGATCCATGAAACAAAACATAAAACATATCGGGTTTCAGCCAGATACATGAAACTCAACATAAAACAAACTAAGTAATAAACGATACTTGAAACCAATAACAAAACAAACTAAGTATCAAACAATACTTGAAACTAATAACAAAACAAACTAACCTCTTACTAGCACTGCTAGTTTCCGTTAGCCTTGTCAGCCTTAGCAATAGTAACCAATACCGGTTACACTTACCGGCTCCCCCCCCCGAGATCAACCCAGCTGCAGCCTGGCTGCCTACAGTATTTCTATCCTTCTCCAACATTACTGCTGGGTACTCCTCCTGCCCCCTCCTTAGTGGCCTTAGGACCAACTATAACCCCCTCCGCTTGGACCAACCAAGGCCCATTCCCGATGTCAGCTCTCACCTCTCTATCCCTGGAATGTGTTACCTCTTGGTCTAGGTGACACAAGACAGTTTCAACCTCCCACAGATAAACTCCAACAGATAAACTCCTACCTACTACCTGCACAGTCCTTGCCCAAGCTCCCCCAATCCCAGGTGCCGTCTCCTACATCCTAATCAAAGAAGACTGCGGAAAGGACATCCTCCCTGATTAGGTACTGCTGTCCCCAACCACTCTTACTACCAGTATAAGCCGTCTCTCCACTCACATGCATTCATGGGCTTCGACTACTTTACAGCTGGGAGAATACACCAGATGTGTGCTGGCCAGACTAATCTTCCTACGCAACCCTAATGGAGCGATACCGATCGCTCTCCTACCTGCCCTTCCTGCGACTCATAGGATGAAACCTTGGTGCATGTAATTCTCCACTGACCCTCCTAGTCCCAAGAACCCCAGCTTTAACTTCCAAAGCTGTCCTTGATAGGCTATTGCTCTCCACTTGGGGTCGACCTCGACTTGATCCTAGGTCTCACCTCATACATCCATACTATATGCACGAACCTCTCACTCACAATGCCTGCAGTTTTCACTACCGTTCCCTCATCCTGCTCCTGCTAGGATTCAGACTGAGTGGCTTTACTTTCCTGCTATATGTTTCCATGCAGTTATGAAATCTTTTCATTTCATTTCATTCTATACTTTTGAAATAGTCGCTATAGTTGAGCACAGTGACTGAATGGTCATCACTAGCGGAAAAATTGTTCGGTTATTTCATTTGTTTTGCACGTTTGGAATTAAGGTTTCGTTTATGCCATAGCTAGTGCTTCATGCAGGTTCCAGTACGTTAACAGCGATTATATGAGATAATTAAATAAAAATAAAAATAAAACCCATAGTTCAAAGATTATTAAGCAACAGAGCTGAAACCTTAACAATATATCTAGTTATTAAGATATAAAAGATTTCTTTCTACTATCCAGAATCTGTACACTTTAATACTTCTATCCAACTTTCTTTTCCACACAGTTTTCCAACTTCCTCGTTATGAGCAGGCCTAGGCAATTCAATAGTTCTGAATTGGCTACTTCATAACACCTCTAGCCTAGTGTAATAAATCTCCATCAATATGGATTTTACTTGTTGTTGCAGAGCATGTAGGGTGTTGTTGGGTTATCAGACTTATGGATACTAATCTGACCTCTCGTGGTTGGTAGACTGGTGTTTTGTCTTCACATTCATCATGAATTGCAAACGGATAATGATGTCTTCCTGAAGGGAGCGTCTAAGCACCCATTATCGTGGCAGCTTTTACTAAGATAAGGTCAATAGGAATATTGATATTCCTTTTAATTAGTATGCAATACTGATTGGATCCTTTGTAACCAACAAATATGCATTACACACTTTTAAGCTCCTACTTGGTTCTCCCCTATTATGGTATCTGCCTGTATGCAATTGTTCTAAAGAGCATAAGGTTATTTTCCTAGAATTATTGTCTTATCTAATGCTCAAAAGGGGTTAGTTCATCTACTAAGGATGTTGTTCAGCTTTTATTCTTTAGATTAAGTGTGGTCTATATTGCCTCTGCCTACATCTCCTTTCCTTATCCTGGTTTATGAAGTATGACCTTTGGACGGCCAATAATCCTTCTATTGGCTCCCTCCATGTGGCAAATTTGTATCACAGGTGTAGTGGGCTGTTTTATCATATAAAATGGCTCTGTTTTGAAGTAGTTTGTAGAAAGCATGACTGGTATACTTGCCGCCTAAATCTCTCTGAAATCGCCTTACACTTTTTTCTATAGTGTTGGTTTTCCTGAACAGCTATTTGCTTACCAAATTATGCAATAGTCTCTGCTATATTCTCAATACTGTATATGCTGGTATAGTGTCAGTAGCAGTCACTTAATTATAGCAAGTACATCAATACTCCAAGGAAGGTGATACTTACGGGAACTGCAATATCATTATCAATTAGCTCTAGATGTTGTTTTCCTGTGTATGTTATAGAGCCAGGTTTCAGCTCTCTAATTTGTTACTGATAATCAAGTGTTCCCAAGTATACTTTATCACTGGGCCTCTAGGACTGATATCACAGTTTCATTGTACAGATACCTTTTTGAGAGCAAAGTCCTAGTACCCGTATTGGGTATGCCATTCATGGACTGATGTAGGCAGTACTATAGTTATTCCTTGATTGGTAGCGGGATTATAATTCTTGATTACATATTGGCGAAAATACCAAATGAGTTACCATATAGCTTAGAATACATAATAATTATGTCTCGACTCATATCGTTGTACTTGCTCTATCAGGTACCTGAATAAAAGTGATAAACCAGCTTGCCTAATACTGGTTCTGATACACATTTCTACAGTGCTAGACCTGGAACATACAGCAATCGCTATTGTTAGATTTTGTTTACCCTAAGATTTGCATATTATTCCTCACTCCAGATATAGCAACAACTAATAGCCTTTATTGAAGACCTAATTGGAATATGGACTAACATCTTTATATATCTTGACTTTGGAAAAGAGATCACTTAGTGTGCAATATGATGCGACGCTCGGGAGTCCAGAATCCTTCTCGAAAGAACATTATTAGAGTTTCTGCTTGGCATCGTGGGAACTGAAGTTGACTTTGGTTTATGAGCTATACATGCTCTGTGTCACGTACTCCAAGTATATGGACCATTCCAAAGGGACTAACAAGAGACTGCTAGATTAGGAGGATACAAGACAATAGATAACACTTCAATAGATAAGGTAAAAGGTATGGAACTAATAGAGCAACACTTCAACTTTGTGTATTCTATATGATTACTCTGTGAAGCTCTATAGTCCTAATTCTTAGTGGATTGCAACCTCTTTGGAATAAAAATCTGCTAACTAGAAAAGCTTAATAAGAGCTCAGATATGCTTTCCAACAAACATGCTAATACAGGCTGCATAACCTGGTAGCCATTTTGTGAAAACAAAGGGTTAAAAGCGACAGGATAGAAATAATAAAAAGGTAATGCAATACTCACAATTAGGAACATGGAATCGCTAAAGTTATACTAATCTAGATGGTATAAGAGGAGGTTAGTGATATCCAAATAGGTCAATGTAAAGATGGATTAATAATAAGTGAAATAAGGAAAGGTTAATCATGTAGGAAGTCATAACCAAGGAGAAGGGAACAACTAAAGGGTAACGCTTGTCAGGTATAAACCCAAATAAGTAATAAGCAACATCAAGACAGTAGTAATAATAGAAACATATTATGATTTCCTTACGTTGCTCTTTAAAAATAAAAATAAAAAAATTCAATAGAGACTGTTCAAAAGGGGTTATTGACTAACCCACCACTGGAGCATTCTATTCAAGTTCCAATATATAACTTTATTAATAATTATATATCTAGTGCTAGTATTAGGACCTTACACTATTATTAGGACTATCGTAGAGAAGACAATACTAGGAACACGTTAGGTTTCCATATCAGGTACATCAAAGGTCGAAAGTGTAGTCCTTGTATTAGAGTATTAGTAGTCAGAGCCCTGGCGAGGTTTCCAAAATCTGCCAGGCTCGACCTCAGGTTACAGGGGTTACAGTTTGGTTTCTGGCAAGTCTATCTAGAGAGAGTCTTGCAGTATGACCCTAGATCTCTGCAAGGTATAAATAACTTTAGGGTTCGTTACGGGGCCTCCAGGTCCCCGAAACCCACAGGGCCCCGCCCGAATTCCCCGCCCCGCCCCGCCAGACGGCCTGGGGCGGGGCCTTTTTTTTTTCATTCCCCGCACCCTCCCCTGTCTGGGGCCCTGCACTGTTTTAGGCCCTGTACGGGTCCCCGTTGCCTGTTTACCTCCTTCGGGGCCCCGAGCAGGGCCCTGTAAAATAATTCCTCTGTCCGGGCCCGGTTTTCTCCCCGCTTCAGACACAATGAGTATTCACACTGCCTTACTTAAGGGGCAACCTTATCCTATATCATAGTTATTCTATTTGGTTTTCTCTGATTCAGGTGCCCTCAGCAAGATATATATATATATACGCCCAAAACTATATGCCGAGAAACATATCATACGCCAAAGCTATACGCCCAAAGTTATATGCCCAAACCTATAGGCCCAAATCTATACGCCAAATCTATACGCCCAAAACTATGCGCACTGAAAAGTACTCTTAAAGCTATACCCTAAGGCGACCCCCTCAGCACCACCTGTCCGGAATCATACGTCAATTGTATTAGACTTGTTCAGCCCACCCAGTGGGATAATATTCACTTCATTCCCAATATTAGCCAGCCTAGTTTCTCTGTAAATTGTATCTTAACAGAATCTTTCTAGCTTCTCGCTTCTTGCTTCCAACCTTGCTTACTTGTTCACGCTATGACTATGATAAGACCTCTTTTCATGGGTTCGTGCTCAAGTTATAGGTTAGGTATGAATGTGTAATATGGTAACTTTAGAAGATACAAAACAGCGCTGTCCACTTATTGGCTCTGCCTATCAATGCCAGAAAATGTAAAGATATGAAGAGATACGAGGATAAGAATCATATTTAAAACAGTGTAAAATAATGAACCAAAAGTACAAACAAAACCCTCGTGAGGCATAAGAGACAGCGCTTCGACTAGTCCGCTTACCTCCAGAGCGGGTAGTCACGTGACTGCTACTAGGAGGTGGGCGCCTGCGCCGCGTGGGCGGTGTTGGGGTTGCCGGAATGCTAGGCCTATTCCCAGTGTTGCAATCACCGGTTCCTGGTGTACCTCTCCGGCGGCTACAAAAAGCAGCAGTTCCGGCGGGACTCTCAGCATTGCTTTGACCAGCACCCCGGACACTGCCCCCCCCTTCACCCTCTATCGTATTCTCCCTAACACCACCCGTGTTACCGCGCCTACCCCCGGAGCGGGTTGTTACATCGCTATTACTAGGAGCCGAGTTTCGGCTATGAGTTACCCGTACCGGAGTGACAGGGACGTTAGCGGTAGCCCCCGTAGTTCCACCACCAGTCCCAGATGCTCTTCCCTCCTGACTGTAAGAAGGCACATTTCCAATGTTACCTTCAACATTGCCTCCACCTGCGTCTCCCACGCTACCTCCACTAGCCCCACTACCAGCACCCCCCACATTGCCTCCCTCAGAACTTCTGATATTGCCGCCCCTTTTACCCCCGCCAGCCGTCTCCCTCACACCCTCCACATTGCTCCCCCCACCACCTCTTTGACCACTCTCCCTATCGCCCACCTGGCCTACCCTCTCTGACCCCACCTCATTGCGGCTGCTACCACCCTGCCCCGCGCCTTGCCCATCACCTCCTCTAACGCTCTCTCCAGTAAGTTTCCTCTTACGCCGTCCTCTACCCTTTTTACCACCCTTTGTACCACCCTTGCCACCACCACTGCCACCACCCTGTCTGGCGCCCTCTCCGCTACCTTCTCCATCATCCCTCCTAACATGCATCCCATCCACCCCACTATTTCCCAGACGACTATTCATGGCAATGTTGTCCCCACTGCTTCTGCTACTTCCTACCTCACCCTCGGTAACATTCAACCTACCCGGACCCGTAGAAGGGCCAGGGTCATTACCACTGGCATCATCCGGCTGCCCCACAGTACCCGGCACAGGACAAGGGCCCCCACCAGGAGGAGAATTGCGTGGGTGAGGAGCACTACCAAGAGCAGGAGCCGTGATCTGAGCAGGAGCACCAGGAGGAGCAAGGGTGCTACGGATGGCGTGTACCTCAGGAGGAGGATCAGCAGGACCTTCATCCTGGGCATGATCCTGTCCGAAACCACCGCCCTGCTGAGGATTAACATCCTGAGCCGGAGCACCACCCGGGGGTGGAGTATTGCCAGGAGAGGGTGTTTCATCGGGAGTGGCGACGGGAGTACTATCTACTGAGGGGGCACGGCGACGGGGGCGGTCATATCGACCTCGTTTAGCTTGCTGCCCCACATAGTCATGATCTTGCCGCTCTTTGGCCTTGGCCTCACCTGTTCCTGACATGACACCCACGACCTCACGGACTATCCTCAAATCAGAAGCCATGAGTATCACGCGACCAGCATGTGCTGCCTCAAGGTTACCAGCTACAATAATAATCAATTAGCAAATCAGATAACCTTATCAAGATAGAGAGTCAGCTTACCAGTCATAGTCAGGGCCAAGAATTGCTCAGCTGCGACTTGAAGAACTTCGATGGCTTCCTTCTGGAAGCGGAATCCTGGCCGTAATGCTATGTCGGCAACAATTTCCTGGCACAGGCTGTAAAAGGTGGCTTTTGGGATCACATATCCTCCATTAGCCTGATACTTAGCAATCTCAGCATCTACCCTTCTGCCAACTGGGTAGCGCACAGGCCCCTGAACCCCATTTTTCTTCTTTGGTGGCTTCTTCCGACTCAACCTCTTAGTTGCAGGCCCCCAATTACTCCCGGCCTTACCGCCCAGGATACTCTCCTCAACCGGAGGCATTGTAAAAAAAAAAGAGGTATGAGGGGAAGGGAGGTGAGCGTATGGGAAAAAGAATGTGATTGAGAAAAGAGGTAATCTGGAAGGTGCCCGGGAGAAGAGGTGATGAGGTTAAAAGGTGGTGGTAAAATGAGCAGGTAATTGAGGAAGAACCTTTGGAGGCAAATAAAGTTGTCTTGATGGAAGTGAGTTGAATAGAGAATAATGCAGCTGGTTATTTCACTCAGAGTGAGAACAGGTGATGACAGCGTTGTGACTTGAGTTTGTGAAAGTAAGCTTGTGCGTATAAATGCATTTGCAGGCGCGCGTGCATGTGAGTATATGGATGTAGATACGTGCGCGTATACGTATATATGCGTATATGTAATTGTGCATATAACCCAGATAATTTCTCTAGCAATCAGGCTCTATATTAGAATTGGAGGGAACGAAGAAGGGGGCAAAGGAAGGAAGGTATTTTATACTCTAAAAATAATGCAAATTGGGGGTTTCAGGGTTCTGACCTCTCTAGCCGTCTTATTGGACCATTCTGACTGCTCGGGTAGTTTAGCCATATCTTGGCCTCCCATACCAAGCCAACATGTACAACAAAGCCAATCTTTATGAAATATATTACATATTCATACGTACTTGAATTGTACATTGATTAACATGTCGTCAAACATTAGCTTAAAGTCTACTGAAAATGACGCTGTACAATATTCTCCACATAAAATTACCTTGAAAAAGGAGTACAAAGATTGTATATGTATGAGCATATTACATCCTTCCTCTTTATGTATTAAGCGTACAACTATGGTGACTAAATGATGTCAGTAAGTAGCACATGGCTTGAATCATCGCTACCCGCCTGGAAAAAATTTACTCACATCTGTTATATGAGATCTTGATAATTGTAATACTCCCCTTGTATGTATCAATCTCGTTAGGCCTGGATCTCATTCGGCTGGGGCAGAGGGGGTTCTTCAAGGTTTGGCTGGACAGAAGAGGTGGTGTGAATCCACTTCGTATTGATTTAGTAAAGCTAGGAGCAGATAGGATATGGTAGGAGTATTCAACATGTGACTCCCGGCAGGAGGCGTTTTGAACCGGTTCGGGGTAAACAACGCGTGGTTGCCATGGGCAACCTTTTGTGGCAGTCTACCATGCAAGCACTCCGCGCGTGACTTTGTACAGAAGATGTTTTCAACAGTTATCTTGACCGCTTTTTTCTTCTTCTCTTAAGGCAGGCCAACTCCACTTTCCTCCTTTCGCTCCGGCTCTCTATCTCCTCTCTCACACTGCTCTGACATTTAAAAACAGTTATGTTCTGCCCTAAAGCCTTGTAGCCCGCTTCTCAATTGACCTATATTAGCTAAACAGACTCTACCTCTTGAGCAATAAGAAAACAAGGAAAACACTTCTTGCGCTACCTTTTCAGCCTCTCTACTCGAAGCTTAACGCCCACTTTCTGCATACCCTCTATTGCTACTCTCGCTCTTCCCACCTGCCACCCCCACCCCGGATAGAGCACGCTTTAAAGTGCTATACAGGCTTCACTAAGGGTCGCACTATAAAATAGCGTAAGTTAGTTCCTATTTGCGTATTAGGCTTTCCTTTCATTATTTGTACCTACCTGACAAGTAGCAGGGATAAATTTTGAGCAGCCAATTTCTGTTAACCTGCAAAATAATCCCTTTCTTATATCAAAACACTTCCTGGTACTTGAATAACTTTAAAAGGAATACGAACAAAATTATACGCACAAAATTATACACACAAAATCATAGGCGCAAATTATAGGCGAAGGCCAAGTGCAGATAATAGAATCCGCATTTTCGCAAAGCAATGCCCACAGCTTATAAGTTGCGGCCCCTTCCGGCTGGAGCTTTCGGCCCCTCGGTTAATCCTGAGACTATCCGCCGGATTCAATATAGGGCGATCCTTACCCCACTTGAAGCAGCCTTTGAACACGCCCAAGCCAATCGAGGAAATCTCCTAAAATAACGTCGAGATTTTGCTCGGAGATATCACGATTACATCGTGCTTGCTGATGCTGACAAAGCCCCCGTATATCACGGGATGGTAACAGAAGCAAATGAGGCTCTGGAGCCAGTCCGTCTAGAAATCTTGGCTGATTAGCGGCGATACTATCCAAACCAGTTTGATGAGAATGGCGAGCCACTAGCAGATCTGCCAATCCCGGTCCAAGTTGACACTCCACCAAATTCACCGTCACCTACGCTGAATCCTTTGCCAAAGTTGCGGCCTGCCGAGCGACTGAAAAGGCTTATAGATAGCGTACTGAAGCAATCAAGAAGTCACGAATCAGGTAAGTAACGCCTAAACATATTCTACTTGCCCATTATAGTAAAGTCTCATATTTTGTATACCTTGTCTGGGAAATAAATTTTGTACTACCTAGAATATGGTCGGCTTCTTAGAGTTCTTACATATCCTGAGCAAAGGAGCGCTTTATTAATGATATCCTATTTATCTTAATATTAATACTAATAGTGAGGGATATTTTTAGCACGGAGAAGTTCCTTGATGCCTAGCCCTGAAGAAGATCGTAACTCTGAGTCCAGTTTGGCCAGAAAGGATGCGGAAGAAGATTTGGATATGTCATTCTGTGAGAAGGAGCTCGAAGCAAGGGGCGGCCCTATGCTATATTGTGCTAAGCCAGCAGAGTAGGTTTTGCCTAACTCTAAGCTATACGAGGAGTGGGAGGAGGAGGGCAGGAAAGAAGATCAGGATATTATCGACCTTTCTGAGTCTGGCGATGAGAATAGTAATAGCTTGGAGGATTCTGATGAGGTTGATGGGGAAGGCGATGTGCATATGACAGAGGAGGATAGGAGTGGGAATAGGAGTGGCGACGCAGCTGAGGGTACTGATGACGGTGAGGAGGACGAGGACGAGGGCGAGGAATCGGAGACCGAGGATCAATATTCTGAGATATTGATCAACTCTGAGGGCAGAGATATTAATACAAGTCGCCCCCGGGAAAGCAACTCTCAGAGCTTGGGTAGGGAAGGGGGGGGATTGAATAAGCCTAGTTTTGCACATTCCTCTAGCAGGCTCTATCAAGAGGCGGCACAAAAGCACTTACGCGCTAGTACTCCTGAGGTTACAACACAAAGAGAATTTTGCGGAAGCTCTAAGGAATAGCAGGACAGAGTCAAATCCATCACCACACGGAAAAAGGAGAACCTGGCTAGCAGCACCCAGATTATGGTTCTTCTCGAAGCAGCGGTAAGGAAAGACGCTAAGCATCTGGGTATTGACCTCGAGGAGATGGATAGAATCGATCGGGAGATAGATAGACTCGCTCTAGTAAAGGCAGCCGGGGAGTAACCTCCTGCTATGTGAAATCTGGAGTTTAAAGATTATCAATTTCCCCTTTATTTCCTTATTACAGGCGGTTCCTTATGCCTCACTCCTCATGCCTCCTTGCTTGCCTCTGTTCCTTACCTCTTAACTGATGATATCTACTTAGAGTATATACTTACCAGTAGCCTATATTCTTATTCTTGTATCTATTAAGAGTACACAGTTATTCCTACATACGGGCCTCTGAACCTGATATGGTTAGATTTTTGCTAAACTTCCTATGTTATTTTTTGATTTTTACTCTACATCTGTAGAGTGAGATATATACTGAAGGTGGTTTAATTTCATTTGTTACAGTGCTCGGCTGTTAGGTAGAACCCCCTTTATTTTTAAACTTTACAAGCATGTGGAACGGGTGGGATTACACTTTACTGTATAATAGACCAGCTTAATGTAGAAGTTAGAGGCGATCTCACGCAATAAGAGCTGTCCTGTGCAGGTAGATGTTATCTAACATAGTATAAACTCTCGTAGAAGAAAACAGTACTGATATATCGGAACCCCCCAGCTACGCGAAGGGTAAAAACCACAAAACCCAACCCACTGTCAACATAAAATACACGAACAACATCCTCACATAGTTTTTATTCTATTTAAGTTTTCATAGTACCTATTACACGTTTTTGCTTAGACCTATTTTTATACGCCTAGGCTAAACTATACGCACAGGTTAAACTATACGCCCAAAGCCCTTTACCCGAGGCGGCCCAACCATATGGACAATCATATGCCTAAAGCTACATGCCACCTATATTCCACCACTATAGTAAACAAAGATCTCGCTTGCTATTTAGAATGAATCTCAAGCAAACAAGTATGAAGTTCTGTTCTAGCTTACGGTTGTATTTCATTATAATCAAAATTCACATAAGGGAGAAAACAATTCAGTCTTTTTCCGATAAACACTCTAATCTCGACAGCAGGTGGGATTGGATTCTATTTCAGAATCAGAATCAGAATCGACAATCTCACAATAAACATTGCCCATAATAACTCTACTACCCGTACTTTTACTATGCATCATCCTCATTGAATCTACTGTAGCACGGATATAGACCCCTGC
>QFET01012327.1:0-25903 GCA_003316355.1 Tuber calosporum
TCCCTCAAAAGAGCCAATGGCATTGTCCTCTCCAAGCCTGGCAAATCTGATTATAACTTCCCTTCTTCCTTCCGAGTCATTGTCCTCCTGGAAAGTATTTCCAAGATTCTGGAAAGGATAATGGCAACCCGCCTTTCACTAATGGCCCGCACGGTTGGCCTCATCCACCCAAACCAATATGGCTTGCACCCCGGCCTCAGCACCTTTGACGCATGTGCTGCCCTCACTCACGAGGTCCGCCTGCTGCAACGTGCAGGCCTCAAAACCTCTACCCTCTTCCTTGATATCAAAGGCGGCTTTGATAATATTTCCTCTACCTGTTTATCCTCCCTACTTCGCGCCAAAGGCGTATCTCCTTATATGGTTTCTTGGGTTCGTTCCTTTTTGACTGACCGCAAATGCCGCTTGATTTTTCTAGGCTCCCCTAATATTTTCTTACCTGTTCAAGTGGGTGCCCCCCAGGGCTCTCCTAGCTCTCCTTTGTTATTTTTAATTTACGTTTCTTCCCTGCACTTGTCTATCCCAAAGGGGATTATATTTTCTTATGTTAATAATTTTACTGTCACTGTTGGGTCTGGGTCATACCGGAGGAACACACAGCTTCTTCAACATTACTACACCCGCCTCTGCAGGAAGGCCACCCCACTTGGAGTCTCCTTCTCCATCCCCAAAACCGAACTCATCCACTGGCGAACTCTAAGACATCGCTCTCCCCCCTCACTGGCCCCGGTCCCTCTCGATGGGAGTCTCTTTCACCCCTCTTCCATAGTCCGCTGGCTTGGATACTGGTTCTCACTCTCGATGGAAACCTCCACCCACCTCATCCAGAAACTAGCCCTCGCTCAGGGGGCCTTTGGCCTCATCAGCCAACTCTCCCCTCCTGCCACAGGCATAGTACCCTACCTGAACCGCATACTGGCCATGGCCCTGCTGCTACCGATCCTCACCTACGGAGCTGACCTCCTCGTCCCCAACGCTGCGATGATGGGTAAGATGGAGGTCTTTTGGAGCAAGGTCCAACGATGGGTCACTAACTGCTTCTCATCGACTCCTGTATCTATCCTTCCCTGTGAGGCTTGCCTCCCCCCTTCTTAACTCGCTCTTCCCCCATCGCCGGAAGATGGCCGCACTAAGGTTGGCCTGTTCCCCTCCCGAGATCAACCCAGCCGCAGCCCAGCTGCCCCCATCATTTCCATCCTACTCTAATTTTAGGGCAGGGGACTCCTCCCGCAACCTCCTTTGTGGCCTTAGGGCCAACTCTATCCCCCTCCGCTGGAACCAACCAAGGCCCATACCCGCTGTCCGCTCTCACCTCCAAATCGATTCAATGTGCTACCTCTTGGTCAAGGTGGCAGCGGACTGGCTCAAACTCCCTCAGATAAACTGAAACCTTCTGCCGGGCATAGTCTTAGCCCCCCCTCCTCCGATCCCAGGTGCTGTCTCCTACAAATTGATGAAGGAGGAGTGCAGAAAGGACCTCCTCACTGATTGGACACTCCTGTCCCCACCCCCTTCTTACTACCAGTACAAGCCGTCCCTACGCCCACATGCCTTCATGGGCCTCGACCGCTTCACAGCTGGGCGAATCCACCAAATGCGCGCTGGCAAGAGCTATCTTGCCGCGCAACCCTCTTGGAACGATGCCGATCGCTCTCCCACCTGCCCTTCCTGCTACTCAGAGGACGAAACCTTCGAGCATGCAATTCTCCACTGCCCCTCCAAGTCCCGAGAACGCCGGCTTTACCTTCCGAAGCTGTCTACGATGGACCATGGCTCTCCACTTTGGGCCGACCTGGACATGATCCTTGGTCTTGCCTCATACATCCGCGCCACTCGTACAAACTTCCCGCCCACTATGCCAGCAGTTTTTGCTACTGCAGCCTCCTCCTCCCCCGACTATGACTCAGACTGAGCGGTTTGACTTTCCTTTTATACTTATATCCTTCCTTTCGGTTATGATTTCTTTTGGGGTGATTTCATTCTATACTTTTTGAATTAGTCGCCATTGCTGGGCGCGGTGACGGTATGGTCATTACTAGGGGAGAACTGGTGTGGTTATTTCTTTTGTTTTGCACGTTTGGAATTAACGTTTCGTTTATGCCATAGCTAGCGCTCCATGCAGGTTCCTGTACGTTAACAGCGAATATATGAGATAATCAAAAAAAATCAATCAACCCCATAGTTAAGAGATCATCAAGCAATGGAGGAGAGACCTTAACAATATATTCAGTTTTAGTTAAAACCAACTTTAAAGCTTTCAAGAAACATTTTATCCTTTACCCTTATTCTTACTGGAGCTTTCCTGACAACTCTCCTACCTTCTCGATACAAGCACGGCCTAGGCAATTCAGCAGTACAGAATTGGCTACCCCGTAATATTATCTATCATTCTGAGGGTGTCTATCACTCCACCAGTAGATAGCCTTCGATTCATTTGCCAAATGAACTAAGTTCAAGTTGATGTAACAATTTGTCAACATCTTATGGAATACCAGTTGATCAGTCATGATGGCCGCCTTTCTTGCATAGATGCACTCTGGTGCATATGCATCCGGATTATCAAGAGTCTTAGTCCTCTTTGTGCAGAGTCTGGATCTTTCAACGGGGGTGAGCAGTTCTGCTATAGATACTACTTCTTGCCAGCATGTGTTTGTTGTCATATAGTAACCTCCCGATTCTATATACTATCATATCATATAATTTGTATCATTTCGCATATGTATAACATCAGCTCCCCCTTTCCATAGTTTGTTCTGAAGCAATATACACTTTTAGTAGTCATTCCAGTAGGGTTAAAAAACCTTCTGCGATAGCTTGGCCACAGTAGGAAAAACATTTCCGTAGATACTACTTAGCCCAACCTTGGCTTCTCCGGATTCTGACTGTGAAAATCTGCTACCAATTCCTCAGCATGCTGTAAGTGCTCCAGTGGTTCCCAGGTGTCCTCATCCTCTGAACATCCCTTCGACTTAACAAAGTATCGAAGTTTTTGGATGATTCGTGAATGTACTCTGATTCTTCATTCATAAGAGATTTTTCCACTCTTAATGATTTTTTCTACCTCCCATTCTATGTCACCTACAACATCTTCCTGTGCCATAGGTGGTTGTTCTTGGCCTGGTCAAACTGAAGTTCTGTAGGGTTCAAGTAGCGATACATGGAATACGGGATAGAGTTTCCAGCACTCAGATATTTCCAACTTGAAGGCGAGGTCTCCTCGTTGCTCCAGGATTTTGAATGGACTATAAAGCTTTAGTACTAACTTCTTGGATAGTCGCTTAGTGCAGATATTATTCGCATTTAGCATAACCAAATGCACAATTTAGAAGTCCGGTTGATTGCTGGCCTTACGGTCATAGTACTAGTTCATTACTTCCTGAGTCTTTTCAAGTGATTCCTTTACTTTTTCTTGTATCATTTTAACTCAGTAAGCATACATAGTAGCTTCTGGATTCTGGGCTTCACGCTCCTTTATCCATTCTGTTTGCGGATGGTAACCGTAGTTTGCGAAGAAAGCAGTTATTCTATGTGCACTGGTTAATGAGTTGTTATATGCATACTCAGCTAACGGTAGAAGGTGGTACCAGTCATCCTGGTTGTAGTTAACTAATATCTGTAGGTAGCCTCCTAATACTTGATTGACTCTTTTAGTGTGCCTATCAGTCTGAGGGTGGTAAGCTGTAGACATTCTTCTTTTTATTCCTAACATCTTGCGCAATGATTCCCAAAATTCTCCTATAAACTTTGCATACATGTCTGAGATGATTTCAGTTGGTAGACCTTCAAGTTTCCAAACTTCCTTGATGAATGCTTGAGCAACATCCTTTGCTGTCGCCTCTTCTTCCAGCCTGATAAAATGTGCCATTTTTGTGAATCGGTCAACTACAACCATAGGTTGGGTGTATCCTGCAGAGATGGGTAATTGTATAATAAAATCCACCCAGGTAGATACCCATGCTGCAAAAGGTACTTGTAATGGTTGTAATAGGCCAAAGTGTGCGTGTCTTGGTGCTTTGCCTTTTTGGCATTGAGTACATGACTGTACATAGTCGTTTATCCAGTTGGTTATTCCTTTTCGGTAAAAATCTCTTGTGATAATTTTGAGAGTTTTTTCTTGACTGTAGTGTCTTGCAACCTTAGAGTCATAACAGCTTTTGACAATATCGGTTTGCAGGGTTTCGTCCTGGAGAATATATGAGGGTCCTTTATAGAAAAGCATTCCTTTAGTTAGGGTCCATTGTTTTGGCATTAGCTTGTCAACATCTTGGAGTTATTTTATGTCCTGTTTTCTGCGCATCCATTTTGGATCATTTTTCTCCTTTCCCTCTACCCTGGTCATGAAGTTGGTATAAAATTTCCTGAAATCACACTTAGCAATTATTGCATTGGACATTAAGGTTAGTCCTTTAGTGCATATTCCGTGAAAGGTAATATTGATTGAGTACAGGTACTTGTGTTTGGCATCTAATTGGAGGAAACATAGTTGAGGCTGAGTCTCTTCCATCTGTATCCCTGAACTATCAAAACCTTTACTTGCTTGTTCAGTATCCTCTAACTCCATGACTTCATGAAGTTTTCTCTCATCAATCCTTTCCACAATCATCTGTGCAATACAGTCTCCTGTGCATACCTGAAAAGCATTGTCAGTAGTGTAGACAAGGAACATCTTAACCTCTCCCCAATAGTCCGCATCCACTACTCTGGCTCCTATGGATATACCATGCTTGACTGCTAATCTGCTGCTGGGTTCAATCCGTGTATAAGTTCCAATAGGGAGTCCAATAGATAATCCAACTCCTATAAGCAGTTGACCTATTGTAGGAATAATGGTTTCCTCGGTAATGTACAGGTCGTGCCTTGCATCTAACTTGGAACCTGGGGTTGGGATTCTCGCTTCTTTTTGTAGTCTCTTAATCCTAAACGAATTGTTCACTTCCTTTTCTTCTATTACCTATCTCAGCTGTTCTGAGTTTTCCTTTCCCCATGTAACTGAGATAACTAAATTGCGGTTATTCTCGAGGTTTTCCTAGTGATGAGACTGAAGTATAGCCTACTTGGTATGCTCAGGTTCCACCTCAGGGCGGTACATTGGCCACTTGCTTAAAGGGTCCAGTTTGTCTCCTTTGGTCCCAGGTCGGTAAATGATTTTGAGGTTAAAATCAGTCTATTTTCGATCCCATAGGTTTTGTCTAGCAGACCAGGCCTTGGTTGTCAGTAAGTATTGTCAATTTTGATGATCGGTATATATGGTAAAAGGTTCATCAGTCCCCATCAGGTAGTCTCCTTACTCTTCCAATGCAACTAATATTGCCATTAATTCATTATCATGAATATCATAGTTGAGTTCGGCAGAAGTGAGCTTCCGGGAATGGAATGCAAGAGGATGTTACTTCTTTTCTGTATATTGGGAAAGAACATACCCGAGAGCATAGTCACTTGCATCTCTCTCAACTATGGTCTCTTTTTCAGGTTGAAAATGACATAACACGGGATCTGTAATGAAGCGTTGTTTGAGTTCATCAAAAGCTATTAGTTGTTTTGCCCTCTAAGCAAAATCCTTGGGGTTCTCTTATAGTAAGTTTGTAATTGGCACACATAGTGCAGAAAAATTCTTGATGCATCGCCGATAGCAATTGGCGAATCCCAGAAAGATATGGACATATTATACCAATGTAGGTGGTTTCCAGGGCTTGGTTGATTCCACTTTGCGCTCGCTCTTGGTGACACCATCAACAGCCACAATAGACCCAAGAAATTCCACTAAAACCTGTATAGAAACAGCTTTTCGCTAGTGATATTGCCATTCAATTCTCACGGAGTAGCTCCAGTACCTATTTCACCAAGATGATATGATGCTTCTTAGTTCTGGAATATATAAGTATATCGTAAAAATAAACTACTACTCCTTCATCAAGGAAATCTTTTAAGATCATGGTCATAATAAATTGGAATATCGCTGGTGCATTTACCAGTCCAAATGCCATGACCTTGTATTCATATAGGCCATATCTGGTGCAGAAAGCTGTTTTCCATTCGTCACCATTTCGGATGGGAATCAAATAGTATCCATCTTTAAGATCCAGCTTGGTGAAAATAGTTGCTCCTTCGACAAGGTCATGCAACTCTGTCATAAGCGGCAGTGGGTATTAATTGTGGACTGTTACTTTATTCAGTCCTAGATAGTCTACTACTAATCTGAGTCGTCCATCGGGTTTGAGAACAAAAAGTATTGGGGCTCTGGCAGGAGACTTGCAAGGGGGAAATTTTGCCCTGTTTTAACATATCATCCAGATATGTTCGCAGTGCTCTTAACTGTTTTTCTGAGAGAGGATAGATTGGACCCCAATGTGGGAGTGTTTCTGGTTTGAGGTCAATAGCATGATCAAAGGTTTGATGTGAGGGGAGTTTCGCCGTTGTTGATGTGGGAAATAGGTCCTTGTAAATATGGTGTTGAGTAGGGAGTGTATTGAGATTCATTTCTTCCTCCTCATTCGCCCTTCCAATTCTTCCAATAACCATGGCCTACGGATCTTCCAAAACTTGCTTATCCCTTTCAATAGGTATTCTTTCATCCATAGGCAGGAGATCCTTTTGACACCCGGGAGCCTCGAGACTCCAGCTTCCCAGATGATGAGTCCCCTTTATAGGATGTTCATCATTCCACGACCCAAACGGAATTATTCTTCTATAATTCCCAGTAGGTGCGATTTCACACATAATCTTCCTCAAGTGTTTATTTTTTCCTATTTCTAGGAATAGGGGGCAGGTATAATTTTTCCAGCTGAAAATTCTTCCCCAGTAAATCCAATAATGGGGAAAGGACCTTGCCGAGATTCAGAAGGAATATTCAAATCCCTAATTAATTATTCGTTTATAATGAAAATATTTGATCCCGAATCCGGTAGAACTCTTATGCGATAACATATTCTGTACACATAAATATGTGCATCTCATTCCCGATATTGATAACATTTTGGTTATTCGTGATTGACCTTTTGTCGCTTATGCGACTGTGTTATATCAGTACAACCTCGCTTAGCAGACATTGTTATTGAATATCTTGGGTGTTTGTGACAATGCCCGCATCGTTTCGAATAGTAAAGTCTCCTCAGATGAACTAGAACAAAATACGTAACTATTAAGATTCTGGGTGGCCAACTATAAGCAGTCTTTACCCCTTGCCGAGGGGCTCCCAAAAAATTAAAATTCCCTGTCAAAAGAGGAGAAACTGTTAAAAGGCCATAAAAATACACTATAAGAAAAATATACTTCACTCACTCCCTACTAGGATAATTGCCTAAAGGAGTAATATATTTGTAAATAAAATTTTATTTCTAAAAATAATGTAAAATTCTGAAAATGGGAACAGTTTCCGATTTTGGAAAATAACATCCCAAAAGGGTAATAATAGTGAAACTAGATCTCGGCCTTTTGATTTTTGGTATGGTCCAAAGGTTGCTATACCCCTTTTCTCAACCTGGTAGGAACGGAGTATGGGTGTGTGTGTATATAAGGATTGCCTCCTGCCCCTTTACTTGAGATCTTTAGCCAGGCCTTGACTGCCGGTTTTGAGTCTTATTTGCTATTATCCTTTGGGGTTGGGGTGAACTCCCATTTCTGCCCATGTGAACTCCCAGGTTGGTTGGTAAATACGCCTTATTTCTGGTGGCCTTGGTTTTTGCCACACCTCCATTTCCCTGGGGGTGTGAAGAGGTTTTGCAAATAGGACGTAGCCTTAGCAAGAGGGTTGTTGCTTTTTGCAGGGAAGGTCATAATCCTATTCCATTAATGATTGAAACACATCTCCCCAGCCTATGGGGATCTCAATTTTTGATTCCAGTCACTAATTTCTTGGTGCCCCGAATATCCAATCACTGATGCTGTTGGTGCCATTAGGACATTTCTGTGTCTGGTGGTTCCGATTACTGATGTGAGGATCTGCTTTGTATGTTATTGACCTTTGGTTGATTACGTTTTACTGATAGTGTTACTGCCAGCAGTTTGCGTGGGAATTTCGGTCGATCGTTTATGGTCTGTTTAGCGAAAGCCCTGGTGACTAGTATATCTTTTCGAGATTTTCACCAAGTGTGATTGTTGAGGACACAGTGAGTGCATTCCAGTCCCGCTTTTCGCTTATCAACTACCTCTAGCGAGATCCATCATGAGCCTTCCTCTAGTCTGTATGCTCATTATTATTTTGCTTTCCTGCCTTCTGTACTAAAGGGTTAGGCTTTGCTCTCTTCCTTGGTGAGGGATTGTTTCTTGGTTTCTAGTTGTTGTATCCTGGTTTGGAATTAACACGCTTATTGGTGTAATCACATTGTCGCTTGGATAATCCACTTGGCGCGGGTTCTCTATTGGATAGTTTTCGCCATTCAAGAAATTCCACCTCTTGTCTGCCAACTTCCCGTATGGTTTCTATCCATTTTGTTTCAGAGGAGAATAACAGGTGGGATAACTGTCGCAACATTTCTTCAGGAAGTTTGCTTTCCACATGGACCCTCCAACTGATTTCAGTTAGTCCGGCCTTGATGTCGAGGTTTTTGAGGAGCAGAAGATAGGTGTCTATTTTTCCCTGTAATACTACCTTGGTCATTTCTTACGGGGCGTGTGGTTCCTCCTCCATGCCGATGTATCGCTTCGTAATTCTTTGCCAAAAAGGATCCCATTTGGAATAGTTCAGGTCTTGAGTATATCCACCTAATCCACCCATCACCTTGCGGTATTCCTTCAAGAAGGCTGCCACTTTGTTCCCCTTTGATTTCCCCAAGGCAAAGACAATTCAATGTGTATGATTTCCCACTAAGTAGGATTGCCATCAAAATAGTCCTCTCTGGCTGTTAAACAATTTCCAACATCTTGGTTGTTGTTTCCTTCAAAGAAGTAGGGTGGTTCCCCTATTAGCTTTACTGGTCGTGTGAGTCCACTGATACGTTCTACAAGATTAACGTTAACCTGTCCTGGATACATTGTTTCTAGGAATAGATAGTAAACGGGAAGCACGTTCCAGCCTGCTGCCCTTTCTACCCTGTCCATCCTCTGCTTCACTATCGGACCCATCATGGTGATCTGGGTCAGGGAGATCACCAAGGTTACCTGGTGGTGGTGGCGTTGGTCGCTTATTTCCTCCTAGGTCAACACCTGTTCCTTTGTCCTTGCTAGGGGTTGATGCTGATTCTTTGGTTGTAACAGTATCTTGTTCCGGAAGTATCGCTTGTTGCCCCCGGTTAGATGGTCCTGGATCACCATCCTTGATTCTATGCTGAGCTGGTACTGCAGCTGGTTTATCTGCCATTTGTCGTACTAGAGCATCGAGGTATATTTTCATACCTTCCCCTTGTTGCCTTAGTTGTAGAGCTGCAATTTCTTGTTGCTCATTCATCCTTCAGGTCCATTCCTGTTCCTGCTGATTTAATTTAGCATTTAGGTCCAATAGCGCCTTTTCCAGAATCCAATCCCTTGTTTCCGAAACATGGGCATCCAGCTACTGGTGAGCCTGGTGGTGTCAGAATTCTTCTTGAACCTGTGCCAGTAACATTTGCGGCTCCCTTTCGGTATCGCCACTCAGCCGGTCAAGTGCTGGGCGGCATTCTTCTATTTCAGCTTCCTTGATAACCTCCCCTGTGGCCATACGGCTTTGCAATAATTCTAGCATTGTGAACCCTTGCCTAGCCTCCCTTTATAACGCTGAGCTTGCTATATGATTCTCATCTGCACTTTCATTCCACGATCGGTCCAGGTGGTGTAATGCATAAACATTATTTTGCTTGAAGTTTTCTTGAGTACTAATAGGTTTCTTAGCTCGCTCCACACATTTCTGAACTATGGATGGAGGTCGACACAAATGGGTGATGGGAGAGCTGGTCCAGCTTCAGGACGGCATTAAGGATGCTGAAGGGGTAGCTTCCATATCATCCTCTTCAATCATCCAGTCAGGTCCCAAAGGACAGGTAATGGCGGGTCATCGCAGGCTATAGCCATAGCTGCTCGCTTATGCCCAGACTAAATTTCTGTATAAACTTTTTTAAAATAACCAGTCATCAGGCCTGCAAGCACAAAAGTCGTTTCCAGAAGAACAATTGGACCACTTTGAATCTCAGTCTTGAAATTCGTACTAGGAAATGTCTCGCCTATGCAAATGGGTATAGCATTGGGAAAAGTCGTCTGATGTTGGGACTAAAAATGGTTTAGTGAAACAGTATGGTTCAATTGTTTCAAATAGTGGTATTTTCCGCAAGGTCAGCTTTAAACCTTTCTTCAAATGATGAGACGGTGGATAATGGATTGAAATTCAGGTTAGCTTGTCCTGAAAGTAAGGTATCAGAGATACTCCAAAGTTGTTGCTTCGGTAAAGGTTCTAAGATTGAATGTGGAGATTGGGGATTAAGTCTTGGATTTTCCATATAATCTTGTATAGAATATTATTTGCGTTTGGTGAAGGCAGTTATCCACTATCAGTCTTGCTGATAAATTCTTTCAGTATGAGGGTTGTGTATCACCTGTAATTGTGTGAGTGCTACTGCCCCTATGTTCAAGGCAAATCCTTCACTAGAGACAGGAAATATATTGTCAAAACTGAGAGGTCGACAGTGCCCACAATGTTTGCACTTGTGAAATCCTTGATCGTCGGGGTATTCTTTTAGTATAAGATCAAATATCTGTGAGATTATTGAAGAGCTTGGTGATATAAGAATAACAAAAGAGTGTTACAGGGTAGCCAATTCGGTATTCTTGAATTACCTATGCCATGCTTGTATTGAGATGGTAGGAGAACTGTCAGGAAAGCTCCGTAAAGAATAGAGATAAAGATAAAGGTTTCTCAAAAACTTTGAAGTTGGTTTAACTAATAACTGAATATATTATTAAGGTCTATTCTCTGTTCCTTGATGATCCCTCAACTATCGGGGATAGCTGGCTATTTATATAATTCTCCCAGTACTTATATTAGCTATATCTATTAAGGATTTTTGAACACTAAAGCCCTAGTCATAGAAAGTGGAAACCACATTTGACCCTGAAGATCTAAGTCCTGCTCGCTCAAATTATCCCCTGAACTATTTGTTATTCTGAGGGTGTCTAGCATTCTACCAGTAGATAGCCTTTGATTCATTTGTCAAATAAACTAAACTTAACTTGATGTAGCCCATTTGCCAAAATCTTACCGAATACCAGTATCAGTCTTGATGGCAGTCTTTCTAGCATATATGCACTCAGGTGCATATGAATCCAGACTATCAAGAGTCTTAGTCCTCTTTGTGCAGAGTCTTGATCTTTTACCAGGGCTGAGCAGCTCTGCTATAAACACTACTTCTTGCCAGCATGGGTTGTAGTCATATAGTAACCTCCCAGTTCTATATACTATCACATCATATAATTTGATCCATTTCCCATTTATGTAACAACAGGAAAGAATAACTACTTCAGGAGTAATCTATCTGTAGGGAAGAACAACAAGCATATTGTACTTATCTGGTGTAACCTCAAATAAGTAATAACTAAAATCTATTCAGAATAGTAGTAGATATTGAAGCAGATTCGATCTGATCTCCCTTAGTGGAGATAAAATAAAATAAAATGAAAAGCAAGATCTTGAAGGGCTTAATAACCAATCTGGCTTTAGAGCATTCCACTCAATTTCAACCATATAACTTTATGAGGAAATATATATACTAGACTAGTGTTAGTACATTAAACCTGTTTTACCCATATTGTAGCAAAAGGAATATCAGGAAGCAGTTGGATTTCCATCTCAGATTAAATTAAGGTGGAGACAGTACAGCAGGTGTCACAGTTTGTATAGTTAGAGTCTTGAAGAGGTTTCCAAAATTAGTCATGGTTTACCTCAGGGGAGAGGAGGGGAATGTCTGATTTCTGAAGTGTCCTGGCATCAAAGATCTTGCTATGAAATCAAAAGAGTCTTAATGGGATAAATTCATTGTAGGTATTGAACCAGTAGGATCTATTAACGGTAATGATGACTTCAAGGTTTAAGAAGAGTTGACAAATAGCTTTAATTTAATCATAGCCTTTCCAGTAAATGAGTAACAGTTTCATTTGGCAATAGTTTTGATCTTGGAGTACATTTTTGATTTCATATTACTCTTGGCAGGCTAACATTGATGGTGATAGGTGCTTTCTATTTGGGTACAGGTATTCTGTGGATGGTAGAAAGGTTTTTTCTCTATTAAATCTGAAGATAGCTAGAGTGGATTCAAGAGTGGACTCTTATTATTACTGGCAGGAGTAGGAGTTTGTAGTTACTATCTCCAGCATGTACTTTAGCGAATGAGAAGAATCCAAATGAACGTCTGACTTTTGTCTACTTTTGTCCAAAATTCGGGACTTAGGGTGCTGACTAGAGGATAGCTACAGTTTGGTTAAGGATGATAGAGGGTCTATGCTCTCTTGTCTTTTTGCTAGAAGTAGTCTGACATGCTCTGACCTTTTGATCTGCTTCTTAGGCGAGTTGTAGATGTTTCATGATCTTTAAAGCAATCTGGTTCAGCTACTGAGACTGAAGTAGAGAGGGCTTTGATATAAGAGAGGAGAGTTGGAGGACTGCTAAAGGTTATTAAGAAGTGGGAGTATAGTGGACTATCGCGAGGTGTTGCATTAAGTTAGACATACCACATCTTCCAAGGGGACTCAGAGAATCGTGAAGTTCAAGTCAAAACCTCTACAGCTTAATCATATCTCATGCGCGCTTGACCTCGCCCGGCGCGTCAAGCCAGGCACTGTCTAGAGTTTGAAGTTACTTGTTACCTCAGAAAACCAATTTATTATAGTTCTACTAATAACACATTATAAATGGTTACTGTCTGTGCGACCAGATACGGTCTGCAGGGTATATGAGAGGACCTGTCTAGCTACTCAACCTAGGTGGAATGAAGAGATTCCGTTCGGAACTCGGTGTTACAGGGTAGCCAATTTGGCACTAGTGAATATCCTAAGCAGGGCTGGTATTGAGAGAGTCGGAAAACTGTCAGAAAAGCCTTGTTCAAAGGTCTGATTAAAGATAAAGGCTCTTCAGGCCTGGTTAACTGAATAACCAAAAACTGAATATATTGTTAAGATCTCTTCTCTGTTGCTTGATGATATCTTCACTATTGTAGGGATTTCTTTTTTTGATTATCTCATATATTTGCTGTTAATATACAGGAACTTGCATAGAGCACAGACTATGATACAAACAAAATGTTAATTCTAAAGGTGCAAAGAAAGGAAATAACTGTACAAGTTTTCCCCTAGTGATAACCATACTGTCACCGCGTCTAACAATTATGTCTAATTCAAAAGGCATAGAATTAAATGAATTCAAACATAATCATAACCGCAAGGAAAGATATAATCAGGAAATAAAATCACTTCTAAGTCTGAGGCATTACTGCAGGATGAGGAGTGCACGAAAGCGATTACTGATGATATAGTGGGTGGAACGTGAGTACATGTTGCACTGATGGAAGAGGCAAGATCCAGGAGGAGATCCAGGTACACCCATAGTGGGGAGACTAAGCCAATTGAGGACAGCTCTGGAAGATAAAGCTGGCGTTCAAGATACCTCAAAGTGCAGTGCAGAATTGCATGCTCCTAGGGTTCATCAACTGGTTGGCAGGAAGGGCAGGTGGGGGAGTGGTCAGCATCACTTCATGAGAGTTGGGCTGCAAGATGGATCTTGCCTGCACCTATTTGATCTATCATTCTGGCTGGAAAGCGGTCGAGGACAATCAAACCATGAGGGTAGAGGAACGGTTTGTACTGGTAGTAAGTCGAGGGCAGAGACAGGAGCATCTAACCAACGACAAGGTCCTCTCTGGAGTCTTCCTTAATCAACTTTCAGGAGACGGCGCTTGGTATTGGAGGAGGGGCGGCAGACACTGTACTTGGCAGGAGGTGAGAATTTATCTGTAGGAGCTTGAAAGCATCTTTGGTCATATTGGCCAGTAGGTAGCATATCTCATTGATGAAAGGGTGGGAGCGGGTGGCGGGGTTGAGCCTTGGTTGGTTCCAGTGGAGGGGGGGATCTAGTTGGCCCTCAGGCCTCAAAGGAAGGGGCAGGAGGCATACTCTGCCCTAAAGAATAAGAATGATTGAAATGATGGAGGCAGGCAAGGTGAAGGGCAGCCATGCTGTACCGGTTGAGGAGGAGTGAGTTTAAAGGGGGGAGGCAAGCATCAGAGGGCAGGATTGATACTGGAGTCGAGGAGAAGCAGTTGGTAACCCACAGTTATACCTTGCTCTAAAAGACTTATATTTTCCCCATCAAGGGTGAATTGGGGAAAAGAAGGTCAGCTCAATAATAGAGGATAGGTAGGAGGAGGCCTATTGCTCGAATGCAATTACGGTAGAGGACTATTCTATACCCCGCAGGGGGAGAGTTGCCTTATGAGACTGAAAGCCTATTTCGCAAGTGCCAGCCTCTTGAGAAAGTGTGTAGATATTTCCATTGAGTGGGAGATGCAGTATCCTTGCTATTAGAATATGGAAGAGCGGTGGAAGAGACTCCCATTAAGGGAAACAGGGGCTAGTATGGTGGGAAAGCAAACACATAGAGTAAGACAGTAGATGAGTTCAGTTTTGGGAATGGAGCAGAATATTCTCAGGGGGAGGCTTTCAAGCAAAGGTGGGTATAGTAATGTGGAACAAGTTGTGTGTTCGTCCAGTATAACCCAAATAGGACAGTGACTGTAAAATCATCAATATAGAGAAACAGAATCCCCTTAGGAATGGACAAATGTAAGTAAGATTCATATATGAGAAATAACAAAAGAGAGTGGGGAGAGCCTTGAGGGGCACCCACTTGGACAGGTAAGAAAATATAAGGAGATTCCTGCAAAATCAGGCGGCATCTGGGGTCGGTCAGAAAAGAAGTGAACCCAAGAAACGAAATATGTAGATACAACCTTGGTACACAGTAGGGATGATAACTAACCAACGGAAATATTATGAAAGCCTCCTTTGATCTCAAGAAAGAGGTTGGAGGTCTTGAGGCCAAGATGCTGTAGTATGCACACTTCATATATAAGGGCACCGAATGGGTCAAAGGTACTAAGTCCATGTGCAAGCCGGATTAATTGGGGTGGATGAGGCAGACAGTGCCAGATTGTAACACGCGCTAGCCTGTGTGAATGGTTATACATTAGAGCTTAAGTGGAAGCTGGCTATCGCTTTAGTGTCTAAAGGAGACCTGATAAGATGAAGACAGTAGGAGTACAATAGAGTAGTTTATAGAGCGAAGGGGAACAATAGGATCACCGTTCAACTAAATGTATTCACTGATTCTCCATCTGTCTCAAGTGTGATATCTCCTGCTATCCAGGAGACAACTCATAAATACATCAAATATTTTCTCCTGGAGCTGAGGTTCGGGAATCCTACAGCCACTCTCATTACAGGTGAGTGTTCAGCTTAGCGGATTCCTTTTGCCCTGCCGGAGTTCTGGAAATCCTAGTGCTTCCCACAACACTCCCTGTATCCTACCGCCAGGATACACGACCTGTTCCTTCCCTAGGAACTCCTGGGGCACAATTCTGCTAATCCGCCTAGGCATGCAATAATCAGAGTACACGAATCTAGGCATTCTGGTAGATAAATCAAATACAAAAGAAATCAAAGCATATGAATGTCATCTGATACAGGAAAGGTTAATGATAGTGGTAATGGAGGTACTAAAAACGTGTACACATATTATAGTGCTATTAGTGATAGGGGGGTTGCCATTATCCTGTCCAGAATTTTAAACACAGTTTCTATGAGTTCAAAGACTCGGAAGGAGGAGGGAGAGTTGTAATTAGATTTACCAACCTTGGAGAGGACAATTCTATTGGCCTTTTGAAGAGAGGGGGTGTGGAAGATATAGGTCAGTAGGGGACCCTGGAGTCAGGTGAGGAAAGAGGGGGTAATGTGATTGACCCTTTCCCTTAAACCATAGGGGATCGGGTCAGGGCAGAAGTGGAGGTGTAGGAGGACTTGTGGAGGGTAAGAGAGTCTTCCTGTACCTGAGGTGGCAGGAAGGCTACAAAGGCTCAGAGAATGGATGACAAGTGTTGCTAGACTTTAGAGGGGAAAAAAGGATACAACATCAGCAAAAATACATCCTACATTGGATGCAAGATGTTCGCCACTGGACAGGTAGAGTCTGCGTTCCCACAGAATCTTTCTGCATTCTTCGTTTTGTGCCACCCCCTCTTCTGGGTGCGGGCCTTTTCATTTCCCCCCTCTTATGTATTCCACAGTAATTGTTCTATCCTTGCCGTCACAGCCCCTCTGACGCAAACATATTTCCTCCTAACATTCCCTACACTAGCCCTTCACATCTCCTTTCTATCCAGTGTGCCAGAGAACAGATTACCATCCTACTCAGACAAATCCCCCTACATTCTTCATACATGCGAACCAAATTTGTCCACGAGCATCCATTATTCGAAAGATTTTTGAATGTTGATTAGAGGCAATAGCATATGATCAGCTCCTTTTCCGGTGCGCTTATGCCGACCCACGCTGTCCTCATCAGCTGCAGTTGTTTTTTCAATAGCCTTCCTCAATTCTGTCTTCTTTCCTGAAATGCTACTGAGAGGACCGAATTTAGCTAAAGTGCATAGCGGAGGTCGGCATATAGGTGCAGTGAGATTCGCGGCTCCTTCTCGCAAGTATTCCGCTAGAATAGTTCTGAGATCAAGCACTACGGGATCCTACTGAACAAGTCCAGGGTGCACAGGGATTTTGGCGATTTTTGAGGTTTTGGCCTGGCAGCGGATAGTCCACAGACTGACTGATATTGATGTCCCCAACAAGTGCATGTCTCTTGAGTGTATTTATTTCATCTTTTATTTGTGTGTAAAATGTGTATGTAGAATAGTTGAATATATTTCGTTAAACGTGTGCAGATTTATTCGCTGATTTATAATACATTGTCTTTCCGCACAGGGGACCACATAAGCTTGGCAAATGACTGTACCTATATTAACTTTCCGCATATCGCGGCCAGCGGACCACTCGCACACTCATATATATCCGTTTGCTATATGAAATCTCCCTCCATTTATCGGATCAAGTAATTGAATCAATCTCAGCTGACTTACACCTCCATCTTCCCTCAGGATCTTTCTTATCTCAAAACATGCTAATAATCGTGCTACTGACAGCCCACCCAGATCCTTTCAATTGTCCTCTATGCCAACCTGGATCCATACTCTATTTTTGGTGGGGCCAGCATGCAGGAATGCCTTTGCCCAAGTACAGCAGGCCAGATGAATCTGAAATACATTGGGTTCTTGAAAGTCCACAACTGGAATCTCAAGCTGGGTAAAGTGCTCTAACAGAAGTAATACTAGTTCTGCGGACCAGGTAGGTAGCTGCCGTTGATTCGCGACGGTCTGCTAGACATTGGACACCATCTCCTCTATCATACTAGAATAATGGATTCTGAGGACCATGCAAAGCTCAATAAGAGTATTTGTGCCCTTTGCACAGCCTCTCTGAACTTGCCGACGTATGCTGCGGCACGAGGAATCCAACAGTTGTATCGTGACGTTTAATTTTCCTAATCTTATCGCCAGTCTTCGCATGTGCTTCTAGTGTCTGCAATCTTATTCCAAGGGCATGCTGGTGACCATATTGCGACAAGGTCTGCCAGTGTACTGCTTCTCTTTTGTTTGACCTCAGGTAGACTTCTTTGATTTGTTCTTTATGTATGAACAACTACATATTAGTGGAATACATCGAAATGTACCAAGAACGTCAGTCCTGGGACTCAAAGTTAGTCAAGTAGTACATCTTTATGAAGTTGAAGTGGTTCTCATGCTGCATCAAATATGCCTGCTGATCTATCCTTTGAGACCTTTCTTCGATCACACGTCATTGCTATTTGGCAGCTGAGACGCTACTGGCTTCCTTGGCCCGCTGATCTTGCCTCTATTTCTTCATCTTTTGATCAAGACACTTTGGCCAAGCGCAGGTCGTCATCGAGGTCTGGAACTTGAGAAATATGTCTTTCATCCAGTGAAATATCTGTAGATACATTTTCATGCAGGAGAGTATTGCTTGTATATTACTGCGATGCAGGGCAATTAGACTTACGTCGATCAGTGCGCTAAGTCATTTTAAAGTGCGTCTGAAGGAGAGTTGTTGCAAACTGTAAGCATTCTGGAGTCCAGATTCCAAGACTGCAGAAATATAACGGCCCATGTTGCGCATGTCATAACACTGCCCTTGTGTGACTTCATGGTATGCATTTTTTGGTACACTAAATCCGGGATATGGGGATAATGCGTTCCATGCATCGTTGAATACCTGCTACCATTTATGCTTTTTCATGAACCCTTCTACCCATTTCATCCTATGCCTAAACAGACAAACGTAGCTGTTATGCAAGTGATACAGCTTAAGCAGGTCTACAGGGTCTACACGATGAAGTCCTGAGAAAATGTTGCAGCCCATATTTACGCCAAACCAGGGAAAGTATCCTGAGAGGTTGGCTCTTCCTATCTCCTGGTTCCCAAATATTGTAGTATATGATGTATGTTCGCGGATTTGATATATAGGCCAAGGGTCTCCGCCAAGCTCCTGGCTCAGGATATTACACTTTGGGCATGACTTGTTACTTAATCCGTGCAAGGTCGTGTGCTTAGCATGATCTGCGATCCAGGCTGACAAAATGCGATAACAGCTGTTTGTTTTGCAATCTGAAGAGTCCATTATTGTCCCTTCTTAGAGAACCTTCTGTAAGCGTACAAAGGTCGTCAAAGGGAGCCCTCAGAACATCGGCTTTCACCCGCCACTGTGCTTCGTCAACACTGGCTGATAAACGTTTAAACCTTGGTGGAACAAGCAGGATAGCAGGAAGCAGGATCGACATCTTGGTTGGGCTATTTCTAGTCCGCAAGAGGAAATTGCCAATTGTGGAATATACCGGCCAGGCTTTCTTATCACTTGGGAAACGAGTTAGGTGGGGCTGGTAAGAAAAGCCAAGAATTGGAACTAATATTGATCCATCAGGCAGGGTTTCCTCCAAGTAAACGGAATAGAGTGTAAGCATAGAACACAACTAATTAGGACTTTCGCGGACCTATAATGTAACTGAGTTTCCCACCACCAGTCCGCTGTATGCATCTCAGAATATAATTGATTCCCACTTGAATCGTATTCACTAATCAGTGTGTAAACCATATCAGGTCTATACGCAACATGGCTGCTTAAGTTGCGGATATAGTCTACAATGTTCTAGTAATAGAAAGTGCTTGCATGTTTCCCATTCTCTATAGTAGCTTCTGTCTAAGCTAGATACTCCCCAAATGGGTCTAGTACTACTAGTTGTCTTCATAATGAAAACACAGATTCAAATAACCCTGCATCCTTACCATTTAAGCCTTTTGCAAAGTAATCATGGAACTGTAACTTAGCTACCTTGGTTTGAACAAACTACAAAGTCAAATAGAAGTCACTTTCGGACTAAAAATAGCTCCAGGGGTCATCTAAAATGGCCTGACTGTGCTCTGTATATCCCATCATATCACTGATTATGCCTCCAGTACTTGGGATAGTTTGCTGACTCGATAGACTCCCCTGGGATGGGGGCTAGAAAAGGTTCTCCGCGTCTGAATTATGCTCTATATCAGCATCGCTCAAATAGAGAGTCAAATTGCAATCTGTTACCCCTGCTCGGAGATCTGATTAACAGTCAGAGTCGCTCTGATCACTGCTAGGTCAGCTCATGCCAATAATGGCCCTTTGGTTTCAAGCCTTGCTTTCATAGTGTGTGAAACCGGTCAGCCCGGGCAAGGTCTGGTCTGCTATTCTGCAGAGGGATAGCAGGATGTCATGATAGATCGTCCGCAGGTGCTTTTCATAGGTATCAGACAGTTAATAGCGTTACCGACAATAAGGACACTTTGTAAAGTTTATGGTCATCATATACCCAGGTATTCTTTCAGTTTCAGCTTTCTATGTATATGTCTGAGTTAGTATACACATGAGCGGATGAAACCCGGACAAAGTACAGGCCATTACTGGCTTTCTAGTTTAAATTCAAATTTCCTCCTAGCCCAAAACAGAAGGTAGTTCTCGTACTACTACTAGTATAGTAGAATGGTTGACTGGTCTAATAATTCAAGTTGTCTATACAGAAGCCTTGGCATTTCAAGATAATTATTACTCGCAGCCATAAAGACAGAAAATAAAAATTACTTAGTTTGGACTAGGATATTTTATGTGTGGGCCAGCAAGAAATTACGCCCTAGCAAGTGTTTTTCATTGGCCAATTAATGCCAACAATCACTCAGAAATCATAACCAATTCTTTACGCCAAAATCCTGACCCTTGTAATATCTTACTGCTCTAGTATCAAAACATCCTAGTACAGACTTTGAATACTTTTTCAATTCTTACACATACTAGATTTTAAGTCTTCTAGTAGTTCTCAGCCTCAGAGTGGTCAGCATAGTGTGGGTCTTCGTGAATGGGATATAGAAAGTTCGCTGCCCAAAAGTAGATTTTGTACCTACATAACCAACTAGTTTAACAATTTATTTTGACTACTGTATAGAATTTGGAATTTTGCAACACGAAAATAGTTCTTGTGCCTAAAAATTCCTTTACTTTTTATTATAATATCTACTCGCATCAATAGACAGGATTGGGTGAATTTGCGGCTTCAAATGAGGTTTTAATAATCCCAGGAATTCTTTTTTAGGGCATCCCAGGTAGCAACTGTCTTGGCGGATATGACTGTGGGAATTTGCGAGTGGAAAGTAGATTTTGTGCCTATCCAATCCCTAAGTTTAACATTTATTATTATTGTGTTTAGCATGGCATATGTCTTGGCGGGTACAATACTTTAAACTTGCGGCTTTCATGTAAATATAGTTACTATGAATCTCGGAGCTCAATATTTTATTTTCACGGTGTACACTATATCACCTGTCTTGGAGAATGCAATTCACTAAATTTGTGGTTCAATAGTAAATATTGTTTGCCACTAATCCCGGAGTTAAATATTTATTTTCCTAGTGTTCACCTATCTTAATGGAATCGACACTGTAAATATGCGGCTTGAAAGTAAATATTGTTCCTGCTAATCTGTTACAATCCTATGCGGTAAGCTGGTTCTGCAATAGGTTACTACTTCTCTTTAGGTTGGATGAATATGACCGGGCCGTTGTTGTA
The DNA here is from genome assembly GCA_003316355.1 of Tuber calosporum. Classification (NCBI taxonomy): domain Eukaryota; kingdom Fungi; phylum Ascomycota; class Pezizomycetes; order Pezizales; family Tuberaceae; genus Tuber; species Tuber calosporum. Next base: position 21,160 of record QFET01012327.1, read on the forward strand.
GTCCGGTATGGGGCGTGGCGCTAATCTCAGCCACCAGGGTAGGAGTACTATTGCAACGAGTAGTACTAGGCGGAGTTCCACTATTGCTCTTAGGCCTATGCCTACGTTGTCTTAATAGCTGAACCCTATGGTTCCTATCGCACAACGCCAATAGGGAATGGAACGGTAAAGAGGTAAAGTAATTGTATAGGAATGAACTTAGATGGTTGCGTGAAGAGTCCTAACTACAGGTCGCCTAGAGGTCCTTATATAGGCACTCTTCCCTCAACCCTAACCCTGGTGACTCATACCTGTGAGTCACACGACCTCTATGACTCATAGTGAGTCATAGTATGAAATCCATCAGCTGACTCATCTCAGTCAACTACGCCGCACGCCAACCAATCATAACTCATATAATAACTCATGTGCCCTAAAGTGGTCACACGCGCGAAACCCATGACTCATAGTGTGAGTCATGTGCGAAAATCATTACATCATATGACTCACAAATGTGAGTCATGCCCACAATCAACCAATCACAATATAACTATGATTGCACATGTGTGCATCATGTGAAACCCCATGACTTCTAATGAGTCATAGTGCGAAATATAACAACCTTGTGACTCATAACTATGAGTCATGTGAAACTCTGCCTTGCTTAGTCACCAATCGTGACTTTAGCTCCCCTCTCCCTTAATCCTGAGTCCCTTCAGGCTTAATGTTCCATCTTCGTCAGGCTTTCTCCGAACCTGCGCAGTTCCTTTTTCAATTTCCGAACTTGATGTTCGGCCGACTGGTAGTTCCTCCAGACTTCCTCTAAGGTAGTTTGTGCCGCCCTAATAGTCCGGTCCCAGTCATCGATCATTCTCTGATATATCCGCATATCAGTTCTTTGGGCCTCGATTGTTGCTTCGGCGGTGCCAAGTTGTTCTCGTAGCCCTTGCAAATGTCGTTGCAAACTCTCTTCGTCGGGGATCGTCTCGATTTCGCCTTTTTCGCCCCCCTCTCCCTTCAACTGTGTCCTCACAGTTGTCTTTCTCATCCTAATACGTGCATCGTTTTCCGTAAGGGGTGCCGTTTCCATGGTTCGTCTTGGGCAAAACTCAGCATCGATTTTGTCGTGTCTGTGAGTACGACAAGTATCCTTGAAACAGTGTTTCCAGGATGTATCCTTGTGTGGTTGTTGCGGTTTGCGCAACTTGGGCTGTCGTGGAAACCAATTGCTTCCTTCCTTGTCGCGTAAATGAGTGTTGCAGGAATCATCGTAACAGGCAGTCCACGAAAGAGTGTTGTGTGCTGCCTGCTTTTCCCTTTCTTCCTGAGTAGCGTATGGCGGGCTGGTAGGGGTAGTAGCACTGGGGCTATCGCCCCAGCCTTCATCTGGACCCAATGGCGTTGGGTCTTGCCTCGTGGGTTCGATTTTGACTGTAACCCACTCGGGGTTTTCTTGGGTACTGCTGATGGAAACGTTCAATGGCGATGCTGGCATTGTTGAAGTTTTCCGCAGCATACCAAGTTTTGTCGTGTTCTGGTGAGTAGCCAGTCCACTTGGCTCTGTATTGTAGCTGTTTTCGGTCTATGCGTGAATCAATGATTTCTTCGAGTTCGTACAGGCTTTCTCCTTCTATCTCAATTGGAGGTGTTGGTGATTGCTTTTGTGAGGGGAACTGATTGTCTTGGTATGGTTCGAGGAGTGAGATGTGGAAGGTGTTGTGGACCTTTATCTGTTGGGGCAAGGCCAATTTATAGGCACTTGTGCCCACCTTCGTAAGGATCTTGAATGGTCCGATTTTCTTGTGATTCAGCTTCTTGCCTGGTCTTGTGGTCCTTATATTCCTTGGCAGTAACCAGACCATGTCGCCTGACTGAAGATTCCGATCGGGCTTTCTGTGTTGATCATAGTTTTCTTTTTGTCGTAATTGTGCACGGACCATTTCCTGACGTAGGATAGTGTGCAGCTGACCCATCTCTTCCTTTTTCGTGGTTTTCCTTTGGTATCAAGTGGCCTATCGCCCCATGTTCCGGATATTGTCTGTAGTTTGCGTAGAAGGGGGTGGTCTTAATGGTTTCCTGTTTTCCATTGTTGTAGGCAAATTCCGCTAATGGTAGTAATTCCGCCCAGTTGTCTTGCTGATAGTTGACATAGGCCCTTAGGTATTGTTCCAGTATTCCGTTCGTCCTTTCCGTTTGTCCGTCGGTTTGTGGATGGAAGGCGGTGCTCCTTCTTCGTTCAATTCTAAGGGATTTTGTAGTTTTTTTCCACAAGTCTGATGTAAATAGTGTTCCTCTATCGATGATGATATCTTGTGATAGTCCATGGAGTCGGAATATTTCCCGTAGGAATATCTGGACAAATTCTTTGGTGTTCATATCCTTGTTGCAGGGTATGAAATGGCTCATATTTGTCAAGCGGTCGATGACCACCAGGATGGCGTCATAATCGTCTGATTTTGGCAGGGCCGTGATGAATTCCATTGCTATCGATTTCCATGGTTGGTGTAGTGCCTCGTTTGGTTGTAGTAGTCTGTAGGGCGCGTGCCATATCGCTTTCGTTCTTTGGCATGTATCGCAATTCTTGACATATCTCTTTATATCGTCTCGCATCTTTGGCCAATAATATTGTCGGGATAGTAGTTCCGTAGTTTTGGTGGTTCCGCCATGTCCAACTGCTGGGTTATCGTGATTTTGTCGTATGACTTGAGTTCTGATCTCTTCGTGGTCCGGTACTCAAATCTTTCCTTGATGCCATAGGCATCCTTCCTTCCATTCGCATGCCCCTAGAGCCACTCCTTTCATTTCTTTCTCTCCTTTCCTAAGGGCTTCCTGGATTGCTCTAATCTATCTGTCTTTCGTGCTTGCTTCTCAGATGCCAAAATCTTCAGCGACAAACTTGACCACTTCCATGGCTTCGAAGTATTGTTCTATTGTGAGTAGGATCCTTTGTTTTTGTTGGATCCTCTCATCATTCTTTTTTGGGACATCTTCTGCTCTCCTAGTAAGGGCATCTGGTTTGCCCCCTTCCTTCCAGGGTCTGTATTGTATTTTGATATCGTATTGACTGAGGGTCTCGCTCTATCAGATTTGTCTGTCGTTAAGCTCTTTTGTCGTGGTAAATGCTACCAGGCTCTTATGGTCTGTGAGGACCAGGACCTGGTGTCTGCTTCCTTTTGCATATCTTCTCCATTCTTTCAACGCTTGGACAATGGTTAAGAGCTCTTTGTCGTAGATATCGTAGTGGCATTCCGCAGGCGTTATTGTTTTTGAACGGTATGCCACTGGCCTCCATTTTCCATCGCTCCCCTTCTGTGATAGAATGCCTGAGCATACATATTTTGAAGCGTCGGTCTCAATCATGATTTCCTTGGTTAGATCGTAGTGTACCAGTAGTGGGGCTGATGTAAGTCGCCTGCGCAATTCATCGAATGCTTTTTGTTGGTTCTTGGTCCAGTTCTAGTTGCAATCCTTCTTCATTAGTTGATAGTGTAGTTTTGCTATCCGACTAAACCCTTCTATGAATTGTAGATAGAAGTTGGAGAATCCCATAAAGCACAGTATTCCTTTCTTGCTTTCGGGTGGTTTCCATTCTCATATTGGTTTTGTTTTGATAGGATCAACGCTGACCCCGTCCTTGTCGATGATGAAGCCTAGGTATTCGGTTCGTTCCTTGTGAAATTCGCACTTCGATGGCTTCAGTGTCAGCCCTCCTTTTCTCTAGGCTTCCATAATCATCCTGACATGGGATCGGTGTTGTTCCAGGTTTTCTGAATATATCAGAATATCATCTAATTAGACAATACAACAGATATCCAGAAACCTGCTGAGAATCCTATTGACCCATCGCTGAAACGCTGCAGGTGCATTTTTGAGTCCGAATGGCATGACCGTGTATTCGTATATGCCGTATTTGGTGGTAAAGGTAGTTTTCCATTAGTCTCCGTGTTTGATTCTGATGTTGTGATATGCGTTTCGGATGTCTAGTTTAGTAAAGACCATGGCTCCTCTAAGCCTAACGAGGGCTTCTCCTATCAGTGGTAGGGGATATCGGTCTTGTAGGGTGACTTCGTTGAGCCCTCGGTAGTCCACGCATAGCCTTAGCTTGCCGTCTTTCTTCTTAACAAACAGGATTGGTGATCCCCCGTTTGCATAAGATTCTCGAATCCAGCCCCGGTTCTTGTTGACCCTGATGTATTCTCTTAGTTCTTCCCGCTGTTTTTCGCCCAATGGGTATAGCTTTCTTGCTGGTACTGTTTCTCCTTTTTTGAGGTTGATATCCAAGTCAACCTTTGGTCGGTGGGGTGGTAGCGGAGTTTCTTCCTCTTCCTTGAACATGTCCAGGTACTGGTGGTATTCCCTTGGTACAATGTTTGTGGTTTTATCTTTTTCTTGTCCTTTCTTGGCCTTGATAGCCAACTTGGTGCTGACATTGATTCTTTCGATACTGGTAGGTTCGTTCGTCTTATACTCCCACTTGAGGATTACTGAGACTTCGCCTCTGCGGTAGAACTTCCGAAAGACGTAGCGGAGATCTCGTTGATCTCAATCTTTTGGCGTTTTGGGTGGTCCGTACTTCCAAACCCTACTGCACCTCTCCTAGTAGGAGCCACTTGCTCCACTTCTTCACATTGTCCTATGACAATCTTTTCGCATATCAACTGTGCGATGCGGTCTCCCGGCTAAACTGTGTAACTGTCCTTTCCCTGGTTGACCAGGACCACCTTGACTTCACCTGTGTAGTCGGCGTCGATTACTCCCGCATTGA